>RCUC01122158.1:0-26876 GCA_003697995.1 Taxidea taxus jeffersonii | reverse complement strand
AAAAAAAAAAAAGATTTAAGAAGACTGAACTGAACATACCCAGTTTTTTCCCCAAAGTAACCAGTCAAAGAAACCATTCCTTCTTAGTGGTGGGGCAGTGAAGAACTGGTGAGAGACCTGGAGTATTACCCTGAAAGACTTCTTTTACATGGAAACATAAGGAGTAGGGGTTAAAGAGGTGCCACCCTTCCTGCACCTCACCCTCTTTATGTCTAGTGACAGAAAAACAACTCTAGTGGTACCAATTAATTACACACACACACACACACACACTCACACAACTTGGGTTTGAATAAGATTTGAATCTAAGGCAGGTATCCTGGGGAACAAACTGCTAGGGAAGAAGAAAGAAGATCAAAGCCCATGCCTCTAAATTTTCCCGCTGACCCTTTAATGCCGGGTACTTTTCTGTGCCCAAAACCACTCGCTTTGGCTCCAAACTTTAAGAATAATCTCTACGTCTCTATGATTTTTTTATAGCCCTCAAAGAACTCTTATAGACTTATTATCTTCTCATCATAGTATTGAGAAAGAGGGGACACGATATATTTGTCTTCTTGGGAAGTCTGTTTATTATGATCACTCTGTCATTTCTGTCATAAATGCTTTTTTAAAATTTGGGATTTTTAGGGATCTACCCTAAGGATCAGAAGACTTTCTCTTCATTGCATATCAACTAAGATCCATGTCTATAAAGAGATCCTCTTGAATTAACGATCTGCCACCCAAATACTATCTGTGGCCAGAATCATAGTTATAATACTATGGGAATGGAATGCAATATGGTATGAAATATGGACTATTACTGTTCAGTAATAGGATAGAATAGAAGCCCCATTCTTCATGTATTGAAGGATATCACCCTATCTGGTGTGTGTGTGTGTGTGCATACACGCTCCTTGTACATGTGTGGTTGCATAGACACTTGGGTATAGTTGCACTCATATTAGACACATTTGCCTATTCAAGACACTTCCTTACTTAGATATAAGCACCCAGGACAGCGTCTGGTTCTTAGTAGATTCAAACGTTACAGATTGGCATTATAAGGGCTTGGGGTCATAGATATTCAGAATATAGGAGAATCGACTCTATTAACTCAGGCATTACTGGATGAAAGGCTGCTTCTTTTTTTTTTCGTCCTGGCAATATTATTCTTACTTTGAGGCATTAGAGCATTTTGAGAGTAGTGAAACTTCCCATGGCTTTCAGAATTATAATTTAAATCTTTCATCCCTTCAGAACTCAGGACATTTAATTTATCATGATTCATAAAAGACCAGTAATAAACCCTGTCTTTATTTAAACACAGGCACATTGACTTCCCTTTGTAGGAATCGGGTGCTCTTTATCTGCGTTTCTCTATCTACTTATCATGGATCCTGCATGTGTACAAAAAGCCATCTTTGTCAGTCAGGGGGAGATTTTATTAACTAAAGGTTCATTTGTTCTTCAAGTGACACTATCTCTTTGGAATTACCAGATGTTGTTCAAACTGTGCCGTCTCGCCTTTTATTCTGATGATGGCAAATGTTGAACGTGGTGAATAAATATTGGGCACTGTCCTTGGTCATCTTAAATAAATGTGATAAAATGAAAACATGCCGCCGAGGGCTCATTTGTTCCCAGGAAGTCCACAGCACATTAAGGCTCGCGGACAATGAAAGGCAAATCAGCCATTCACTGGGTGTTCCATTATGAGATGTTCTTGTCACTTTCCAGATTCCATTTTAGATTAATATATAGGGAGAGATAAGATGGCGTGTATTTAAATGATGACATGGTACCGTCACAGAATTGTTTTGTTATAATTGTACAATGTAGACAATTAAATATATTGCAGTGGTCTTGCCTTAGAAATTTGCATTAAAAAGAAAAAAAAGTGGCAGAAAATTAATTAATGGGAAATTTCTTATGGCTTGGGTCCATAGGGGCTTATCATAATGCAGGTGTTGTATTTTGACCCTTCTTTCCTCCTGGGGCAAGACTGGTGACTGTCTTTTGAGGAGGAGGAGGAGCTGGGGAGATTTCACTTAACTGGATGATCACAGAGCTCGATTTTGTCATTCATTGTTGAGTCATGTATTAAATATTTATAATATAAAAGAAGTGGGAAAGAGCAATCTGTCCAAACAGACATTTTGGAATCACCATGCCCTTCTTTTGTGGGTGATGTGTGACACCCATGAATTATGATTAAAAATAGGATATAAAGAAGAATCTTTGCTTTCACAGTGGGGAATAGCTTATGAATGCTTTGATAATAATTGCTAATAATTATACTCAAATCGCATTACATCAAGAAATTGAGATGTGAACCACACTGGGGCACTACGATTTCACAATAACAGCCACAGTTTTTCTAATTCATTACATTGTCATTAGTCTTGTGATTTAGAATTCTTTTTCACAGTCTCCAGTAATATATGGAATTATTAAAAGTTGGTGACTGTCTGTTGTTCAGAAATGTTGAAAGAAATGAAGTGTTTCTGGGGATGTGGCCGGGGTCCTTTTGAAAGGGTAGTTAAGTATCGCTGATTCATTCCCCTTCTATGTCTGAAGAAATAGAGCAGGGGAAAATTTTCTCTTCTACCAAGTATTTCATTGCAAACGGCAGCTTAAGAGTTGTATAAGCATTTCCCTTATTCTGTATAAATTGATTTGGTGTGAAAAATCTCAGACGGTTGCATCTCAAGGCAATGTTTTATTTGGTGATGCAGGACAAATGTAGCGCTAAGTCGATTTGTAGGCTAATTTATTGTGCATTTTAATATTGTGTGTTCTCAACATCGGTGTGGTACGTACCTCACTAATGCCGCCGTGGCCATGTTCTGCTCGTGGCACGCCCAGCTCGTCTTAATTAAATCCCTGCCCGCAGTCACCTCATTTCTACTCGTGGGGTACATTGCTCTCACCGTGAGACATTTTCTAGGAAAACTGAGATATATTTGTCACAAATGGAACCCTTTCTCTCCCTTTCTTTTATATTCCAACTGTTAGGCGTTTGAATTAATACTAAGTTATTATGTATTATATGCAGTTATTATGTATTATGTATTATATGCAGTTATTATGTATTATATGCAGATGAGCGCTTTACAAATCGTTCAAAACACACCTTCTGGCAGGAGGCCTGGGAACGTGTGATAGAGGGGGAGCATGTGCAGCTGTGTTGGGTTAGTGATGGCTGAAATGACTTCATGTGTCTCGTCCCCACCTCCATTGTGGGTGTGCAGGCAGAGGAAGCACCTTGCAAACTGAGAAGGGAAAGGGCCTCCTGCTGCTCCCTCTGCCCCCTCACGGAGGTAACTGCAGTGTCATCTTCCCTTTCAGGAAGAGGAGGGAAGTTTGTCTAGGACGATATACTTTCTAAGAAACATGGCTTTCCTGCTCGGGAAAGGGAGGTTTCTTGAGTCCTGTAACTTGAGTCACCTGCAGTGATGGAAGGACACTGGGAAATGAGCTGTTTCATTTAGAACGTTGTCATGACCTTCAACAGTTTGGCCGGCAAATTGACACAGGGCTTTCAGCCTTTGTCCTGGGGATGTGCAGCTGTCACATCAAGGTCTAGAAGAATTGTGCCTTATAGCCCAAAATGGCTAATTAAACAAAAGAAGACAAAATCGCCAATGCGGTGGCATAGTCATTCTTCATTCATTCAATTTTCTCTTTCCCTCTTGTAGGTGAACAATAGGTTTCAATGAACAGAACGTGGTCTCCCCCAGATGTTAAATCTTCAAGCCCACTTGCTCTCATGCTATAACCGCATTGCAAACTGTCTTTCATTTCCCCAAACACATCGAGCTCTTCCTGAGTCATGCACTTTCTGTTCCCTCTGCCCCTCTCCTTTATGTCTTACTCCTCACTTCAATTTCAGCTCAAAAGTGCCTCTTCTCCTGGAAAAGCCTTTCCTAGGATTCCCACCTTACCCCAACTTCAACACTCGAAGATACATGAGAATTGACATGCATGTGATCTTATAGCAATTTATATGTTTCTTCTACTTACACATATACATGTATTTATATGCATGTGTGTGTGTGTGGAGCACTTTCCATATACCAGGCATTCATCTTCCTATTGGGGACCCATCAATGAAACACTTGGGCAAGGCTTCATGGAGCCTACATTCTAGTGGGACACAAAGACCCTGGAAATCAGAAAGGCATTGTAGAAGGTGACCAGTGCTATGATAAAAGGAAAGAGAAAAAGGATAGGAAGGAACAGAGCAGGGTAGAATCACTTAAAATTTTAAATAAAGGGGGAAGGGAATTGGGGTGGGTCTCATTGTAAGGCCACATTTTAGTTAAGAGTAGAAGACTCTGAAGGAGTGAGCTCTGTGGATATTTGGAGAAAGAACATTCCAGGCAGAGCAAGTAATTAAAACAACAACAACAAAAAAAACACCCCAAGGCTTGAGTGTACCTCTGTGTTCAGTGAACAAGGGAGTCAGAGAAAATAGTAGAGAGGGAATGAATTCAGGAGATAACAAGGTTGGGGGCAAGAAGGGGACGAATACCATGTAAGACTTACAGATAATTAGAAACTTTGTTTTTACTTGAATAAAATAAAGATTTGATTTATATTTTAAATGGATAATGTGGGCCTCTACATTGAGAATATATTTTAAGGGTTTTAATAGAATTCATAGCCTAATAAACCATAGGCTCCAGGAGGGCTGGTTTTGCTCTTCACTGAAACCCCAGGATCAAGCCCAGTGCTTGGCACATTGCTGTCCAATAAATATTTAATGTAAAAGAATAAAATAAGTACAGGGCACATCAAGATGATGCTCATTGGCACCCATCCCTCAGAGGCAAGTATTGTAGACAGGTGGTGTACAAATTTCAGGCTCAGGATCTAATTTTACCCATCCATTTAGACTACTTCAGTACCTCCCAACCAAAGGCTCGAGTTCAATTATCTACCTAATTTTTGCTATATGCAACTGTTCTTAATTAGTCCTGGTTTAACTTGCAATATGTGAACTTTGACATTTCTAAGAAAAAGAAATCTGATGCCAGGTTGGAAGACTTCCCTCCTTAAAATGAACATGCTTCCTGTGCAAACGGACGGCTAGAAAGTATCCCTGTGGTCTGCCAGGGTAATGATTCAAGGGGCAGGGGTTGTACATGGCAGACTAGAATGTTACACTCTAGTGGGTAAATGATCCCTGTTTTAGAATTAGTATGCATGCATTCCAAAATACATATTTACCTGGTAGTCTGTAACTGTTCAGCAGAACTTTTACAGTCTAGTAAGTAAATAACATGTTTTTCAAAATTAGAATGTGTACCAAATATGTATTTACCCAATAGTCTGTGACAGTTCTGAAGAAACCTTCCCAGTCTTTAGTCTATCAGGCTAACTGATGGATGCAGTTTTAATGATGTTTTGATCATGGACATAGTGTAACAGAAGATGCATGATTTTTAGAAGAGTGCGGGATTATCATGTAGTACAACCAATTTTAGAGGGAAATTTTAATATAGTTGTAGACTCTGTTCCTCCTATTTTTTTCCTTTCTCACCTCTTTTTCTCTGTTGTCATTCCTTTCTTCTCTTCCTCCTCCTTCCCCTCCTCCTCCTGTTCCTCCTCCTCTTCTTTGATTTGCAAGTTTCTGGAAGACTAAATGCTAATGGCAGCAGGGTAAATTTTTAAATAATTTAGTTCTTGGTAACCTAGTATGGCTTTGTCAGTGATTAGTGTACAGACTTCTGATTACGTATAAAGGCCAGTGTTCAAGTTGCTAATCTCATGGCCATAGAGAGATCCAGAAGTTGGATTCTGATAAATGATTTCTATGGGAGCATCAGTTAATGAGTATATCTCATTACAGTCTAGTTAAGCCAAGGAAAAGAGAATTGTATTTACATCAACCATCTAGATATATTGGACAGGAATGATTTTTGTAGAGTGGACTCTGAGGCCATGTCAGTGTTGTGAGGCATTGAGTTTTCAGTGGGACATTATTAAATTTCCATCATAACAGATGTTCAGCCTGCTGCTGGCTGCAGGATAAAGAATTTGACTCATAGATCAAGGTAGTTAATGGATGTGTAAAATTGTACTCAAAAGCTTGTGACTCTGGAACCAAATGACCAGGGCATTTGTTCTCTGAACTTGGACAAGTCAGGTAACTGTTTTAAAGCTTGATTGCCTTATCTGTAAAATGGGTGTGACATTAGTACCCACTTCATGAGGTTCCTGTGAAGGAGTTACTATCTATAAATCATTTACCTCTCTTCAGATCACAGACTGAATATTTAATGAGGTTCATCAACAATTGTCTACAGTAATCCAAAGATTTCAACTGTACCTTCCATCTGGGATAGAGCAGATAGTAGGGGTAACAACGTCAGCACTGCCCAGATCTCCAAGTAGTTGGCTGGGAAGTAAGTGAACAGGCCAGGTGTGTAATTGGATGCTTCACTAATAGGTTATAAGTGGTTGTGCACATTTCTGAACAGCTTGCGTAGTCTAATAAATACCTCCAGTTGACAACTGAGAAAGCAACCATGGATCTGGAACTCCTTACTTGAAACCATGTGAAACGGTCATTTATGAAATACCCATTAGAACTCCTTGGAGGTCCATATTCTGCAAAAGTTGTCCCCCCCTTTTTTTCCTGTCTCTAATTCAGAGTGTTGCTGCAGGTTGAGTCGGCATAGCTGGTTTACTTGATTTTTTTTTTTTTCCTTTCATGGCTGTGACCATTTTGTAAGGCAGAGCACTGTGGAGTGAGCCTCTATAACCCCCGCTTAGGTGCGTTCTTCTTTGTGATGTACCTTCTGTGAGCCTCACTGCAGTTTTCATCTTAGTTCTGATGTCATTTGCACAATTAGGTGAGAGGATCGAGGAGGGCATGGACTATATCTACTGATTTAACACTGTTTCTCTAGACACGGACATAGGACCTTATGCAAAAGTGACGTGCCAGAAATTGTATTTTCTTCTTTCGTGACTGACTGAGTTGGTTCTGCAGAGTCCATGACACCATGCTAATTTCCAAACAGTCATCTCAACATCCTCTGTAAAGTGTATGAGTTGTAGAGCTACTGTCTGTTGACATTACTCATTCAGAGCATTTGTGGAGACCTTGCTATGGGCTATGTATGCATCAGGCACTGCTCTAAGCACTTTGCATGATTATTTCTTGGAGTGCTCAGGGCAATCCATTTAAACCAATCCTATCATTATCCCATTGCAGGGGATGCAAGTAATGTGGTCTTTGGGGGAATAAACACAAATCTAAATGGAATTGGGGTGCTAATAAGGATCCTGATCATATGTTTCAACATTTCAATGTGGCTGGAGTCCTGTATTTATATGAAGGGACTCCAATGAAATGATTAATGGGGTTTTAACATTGAGTGAAGAATCTGCAGCTATTTCCATCACCAAAGATGTGACCGGGCTGCAGCCAAAAAGTGAAGTTAAATTGCACTTCAATTCAATCTTCAAAATATACCTCAAATCTTTACTCTTCTGTCTTCATGTCCACCATCTTTCATCCAAGCCACTATAACCTTCTGCTGTGATATCCTGGGAACTAGCTTCACTATCTGTTGTATATTTATCCTCTTCATGCCATTCTCAGAGTGGTTCTTTAGCAAAACAAATGTAACTACCTCACCCCACCTCCAGTGGCTCTGCATTCCCCTTCAGATGAGTCCAACATGTCTAGCGTGATTTCAAGGGCTTTCTCCTGCCTTCCCCCTGCTGAATTGCTCTCCACCCTACCCATAACACAGCCACACTCAGCAGTCTTCAGTCTCTTCACTCAGTGTCTTTGTCTCTCTTGCCTCCAGCCATTTGCAGTGCTTCCCCAGAACACTTGCCCCTCTTCTTGCTTCATTTAGTTTTTACTTACCCTGGAAGCTATCTCTGGCCACCTCAATCCCCACCCTTTGCTTCATATCCCTTCTCTGTGTTCTCATAGCATTCAATGCTTATTGTTCCTGCTTCTTTAGTTCTGTGGCAAGACTGTAGGCTTGGTGAGGGTATGAACCCTCACATGATTGTGAATGAGTGATTAGAATGGACTAAGATGAGTGTTTTTGGAAAAGCATCATCTACACATCAAACGCATCCTATTGTTTTTTAATGAAAATATGTGGGGCACTTGCTTATCCATAGTGCTGAGGAAAATGCAGAATAAGCACCTGCTTTTGAAAGTCAAAAAGCAGAGAGAGTCAAGTATCATATGGTTCCACTTGTGGAGCATAAGGCATAACATGGAGGGCATGGGGAGATGGAGAGGAGAAGGGAGTTGGCGGAAAATCGGAGGGGGAGGCAAACCATGAGAGACTGTGGACTCTGAGAAACAAACTGAGAGTTTCAGAGGGGTTGGGGGTGGGGGTTGGGTGAGCCTGGTGGTGGGTATTATGGAGGGCACCTATTACATGGAGCACTGGGTATGGTGCAGAAACAATGAATTTTGGAACACTGAAAAGAAATAAAATAAAATGTAAAAAAAAAGGCATTTGCAAAAGGGAAGGTGAAGAATGATGATAGGCAGAAAATTGCTCCATATAGAAAACACTAATACAAATAGCCAAAAGGGCACCTGGATGGCTCAGTGGGTTATGGCCTCTGCCTTTGGCTCAGGTCATGATCCTGGGGTTCTGGGATGGAGCCCCGCATCAGGCTCTCTGCTCAGCAGGGAGCCTGCTCCCTTCCTCTTTCTCTGCCTGCCTCTCTGCCTACTTGTGATCTCTGTCAAATAGATAAATAAAATCTTTAAAAAGAAACAAAAACAAGCAAACAAAACAAATAGCCAGAGACCCCAAGGTGTCAAATAACTTCCTCTTTAACTTTTGCTGGAAGCCTCACCTGCTGAAAAGGGACTAGAAGGATTAGCAGCTAAAAAGGATATCACTCAGGATAGGGCAGATCTTGGTGTAGTGACAAACCACTCTGTGACTTAAAGGGACAATTGTTAAAAATGTTTTGCTTCTCACACATTGTCCAGGTCCTCTGTGGCCTGTCTGGGAGTGCTGCTCTCTTTCTCCCTCACTTGAGGTCATGGGCTCCACTTCCATTCTTCTACAATTACTGGGACAAGGAAAGGACAAGGTTAATTGCACAATGGTTCTTAAAGCTTCTACCCCAAAGTGACATGTGTCACCTCTGTTCACATTGCATTAGCCAAAGGAAGACATTTGCCTGCACCTAAATTTAAGCAGGCAAGGCAGCACCGTCTCCCCTTCTGCCCTGAAGGAGAAGCAGACGTTTTTTAGGGAACAGCAACTAAGAGCTCCTCTTCCTCCTACGGCATCATGGGAAATAGCTGTACCTGAGCAATGTCCATTCCCAGTGCAGCCAGACCAGGAGCAATGCTTTTGGGATGTGCACTGACAATATTTTTATTCTCGTCTCTGACTTTTGTGGATAAACATCCTGATATACATCTAGTTTGATTTTTTTTTCTCAGTTTTCCTTTGCATTGGTCCCCAGACTGAGATGTTGTATCCCTTAATCAATAGAGGCTTTCTTTATTAATGGGCAATAAATTTTTAGTTTCAATCCATGGCCTACTTCTTTTTTGAGTATTACTTGAAACATTTCTTTGCCAAAATAACTTTTTGTTTTGTTTCTTGTCATTTTATTTTAGAAAGTGTCGCTCGTAGGTCCTCATTTTGATTCTTTTCCTGCTCTCCCTGTTACCCCCTTCCCCACAGGCTAAATCAGTCTATGTTTCATTTGTCATCTTTACTCTTCTCGGTGCACTCATCTGTATGGAAAGCGGGATCTGTGTTTGACAAGCATGCTTACCCTTTGCTTACTGTTTTAATAAAAATTTCTATCACCGTTTTTATCTACAGTAGCAGTCGAGACACTATTTGATATCGAGAATCTAGATTTCATAGACTTGGAAATATTTTCCCCGTATCTTTTTTGGCAAGTCTTTGAACATAGACCACAAAAAATTGACATGTCGGAGATGAATTTGCAGACTCTAAGTTAAGTAATGACTACCTGCCCCAGTTTAAATTGTGTTCTAAGGTTGAAACATTATATTACACAGTCAAATCATTGAAATTAATGGTCAGACTGTTCTATCACTGAGTTAGTTTCCCTTGAGATTGATATTCTATTAAATCAGCAGGCTGTCCAAATTTCCCTGCATCGCCTTGGGTTTGGGGGATAGTTTTGCCCTGGTCTTGATGATTTCAAAGCTGGACCTCAGCAGCCATGCTGATTTTTAAATGGGGAACGATGAGTAGTAGCATCTCAATTTTCAAGTTTCTTTCATATCTAGAGAATCGCACTTCATTCTCTTTACCTTGTGAGGCAAGTTATTATTTTCCCAAGCGTGCAGATAGGGAACATGAGGCCCTAATGTTAGGTGTCATGCCAGAGATGATACAGTTACCAGAGAGGCCAAGGTCTCTTTTTGGCTGGGCCTTTCTCACCTTTCTGGGCTCTTCTCAAATATCCCTCTTCACGGAGGCCTTTCTTGGCTGTCCCATCCAGAGAAACATAGTCATCACCTATTTCAGCATTCTATATTATTTCCACGGTACGACTGTTTTTTTTCTTATTTATATCTATATATTTATTGCCAGTCTCTATCCACTAGAATACAATGAAGGAAACCTTGTTTCTTTCTTTCCTTTTTTTTTTTTTTAAAGATTTTATTTATTTATTTGAGAGAGAGAAAGAGAGAGATCATGAGGAGGCAGGGGGTAAGGGGTGGAGGGAGAAGGGAAGCAGACTCCCTGCTGAGCACGGTGCCTGACCATGGGTCTGGATCCCCAGACCCTGAGATCATGACCTGAGCCAAAGGCAGATTCTTAATGGACTGAGCCACACAGGCGCCTGCAGGAGACCTTGTTTCTTTAGTGTCAACATCCCAGCACTATAGCAGCATCTGGCACCTAGTAGACGTTTAAAAGGTATTAATAGATGAATACATATTTACACACAACATTCTCTCTCAGGAATGGAGTTTAGATTAAGACGCCTTACTGAACTGCTGTGTGTAAAGGAATGAATTAAGCATTGAGGGCTTTATGAACAAACCCCACTACTTAAGGTCTTTGAGAGCTCAGCTTTGCAGGTAATGGTATGTATTAGTTACCTAACACCATGTAACGAATTACTCCCAGGATGAGTATGGAGTACCTTGAAACAATAAGCATGTATTATCTCATGAGTTTCTGAGAGTCAGGAATTTGGGAGTGGCTTAGCTGGGTGGTTCTGGCGCAGGGAGCCTCATGGGGTGGTTGTTAAGCTGTCAGCAGGGGTAGCTGTTACATGAAGGCCCTAGGATCCACTTCCTAGCTCACTCATGTGGATGTTGGCAGAACTCAGTTCCTTCTTTGCCACATGGGCCTCTCTGCATGACCACTGCAGTGTCCTGGTTACTTGGCAGCTGGCTTTTTCCAGAGTGAGTGTTGAGAGAGAAGGCGGGGGGGAGTGTAGGATCGAGGGAGGGAGGGAGAGGGAGAGAGAAAGAGAGAGCTCAAAATGGAAGTCATGGTCTTTTATAAGCTAATCTCAGAGTGACATACCATCACTTCTGCTGTGTTCTGCCACACAGATGAACCATGAGCCAGTGTGGGAGAATCAGTACATGAGTATGGATGCCATGAGGTGGAAATCATTAGGAGCCATTTTGGAGGCGGTTACCATATATCTGGTTCAGACTCTCAGAGCACTGCAGTGGATTGGACATGCTTCTCAGAATAGCAGAAGTCTTTCCCTACTTCCTTTCCCATCCCAGGACCCCTTTGGTTGGATGGTTTGATTATTAAGACCAAGTCTTAAAATATAGTAATTAAAAACATAGATTCTGGTGTCAGCAGCCCAATTTTGAACACAGTCCCTACCTCTTGGTGTCCATGTGATCAGGGAATACTCTTTGTGCTTCTCTGACCTCAGTATTCTGTGCTATAAAATGGGGATACTATTAGTAGCGGCCTCATAGAGTTGCACTTAGGAAGTGTTGTCTTGTGTTATTTGGACTGTCCCATGGCCAGTGAGTGCAGGCATGATTTGTGCTTTCCTCAGGGGTCTTTGAATGGATTGAACAGTCCCAGTCAGACCTCCAAGGTGGAATCAAGCTCAACTTCCTTTGATAAATTGCAAATGGGTCACATAGTGACCACATGAAGCCCAGTTTTTGCCGCAGGGTCTCTGCCCACCATATGTGTCCATGCCGTGTGTTTTCTCTGGGTGCTTATCCTGCAGCCTCAGCACATCTGTGCAGTATCCTTCACCACCTCCCGAATCCAGGATCCTTACTTCCCTCTCCAGAGAAAACCAGAGCATCTTTTTTCAAAAGTGATTGGCCGGTGGCTGAATTCTACGGCAGTTTTCGTAAGTTCACTTTGAGCAGATTTTTCATGTCTTCCCTATTTATATCTTTTCAAATCCAATCTCCTTCAATCAATTTTAATCTTCTAATGTGTTTGCTATAAGTACTGTACAATTCACTTGTCCTCAATAATAAAATTCATTTTGGTTCGGCCTCCCGGTAATTTGTTTGAGAAGAAGTCGTTAGGAAACCCTTGCATTCCCTTCTGATTTAGAGGACGACCTTCAGTATTGATAGCATTTTGTTGTCATGCACTTGAAGTATTCTTTCATGACTGACAGAGCTGTTTAAATAATGGACCGCGGAGCCATGTGCTTCAATGAAATCTGACTACACTAATTCCGTCATATATTAGGAAACTTCAAGTGTTCTACAAGGACACAATTTCATTGACCATGGATTTATTTTTTCAGTTTGTACAAATTATCTCCACTGTGTGTTGGACCCCCTTCACTGTAAAATACACTTTCCTTCTGCGAATGAGTGTTTTTATTGCTTTACCTCTCAGTGCACTCTGTATAAGCAAAGCCTTGTACTTTAGGCCTTTCCTGGAACACATCAAAACAGACAAAATGGAATATTTTCTATATAAAAGATAGAGATATATAGTGCTATTGATTAAGTTTACACTCAAGACTAAAAAAAGTATAGAATTTACTGTGGAAGATATATATATATATATTTTTCTCAAAATATCTATATAAACACATATAAATGTGTATGTATAATTTATACATGTATCTTAAATGGGAGAAGTAAACATTGAAAGCATGTTTTATTGTTAATCTTATTTATCTCTAGCTTTTTAAGCAGCACATGAAGACAAAACACCTTTTTATTTAGACTTGGCTAAAAATTATCAGTCATATGTAGATATTATGCAGTATCTGCCAACTTCCTACTCAGGAAAAGTTAAAGCAGATGGCAGAATTTATGTGCCATGTGGCATTTGTTTAAGTGTGGCAATAGCTAATATTTTTTTTCTTTGATTATTCTAACTATTTTACGTTTAAGACTCAATTAGCCTTGAACTACCATCCTTGATGGTCGCTTTGGTTAAGGGTGAGATAGGGAGAAGGAAGAGGTTTTGAATATCTGATGCTAATCTTCCAGTTCCACTGATTACATGACTGTTGTAGCTCTGTATTCAGGGGCACTGGGCACCCCATTCACCGGATAATGTTATTGTACTTTAAATATAGACTCCCCCAGGGATTGTTAAGGAGCAGGCTCTATTCAGATCACTGTGTGCTTTCAATTGGCCTTTATACTACAAAAGACTGGAATTCACATTTGTGAGTCTGTGGGACCCCAGGGAAGACATCTTGGAGTCAACATCATCTCAGGCATGTAGCGCATAATTTGTTTTGATAACTGCAAACAAAAGGGGTCTTTTCCCACAAGGCCTCTTCAGAGATTGTCAGAGGCTCTTCCCTTTAGTAATAGGAGCTGCTCTGAGGACCCCGAGAACCTGGGCGGGACTGGAGAGCAAAAAGAAGGAGGGAGGATGCCCTGTGAGAGATCCTGGGGGTGGGAGGGCAGCATTCCAGAGAAAATGGAGCATTCTAACCCTGGGAGGCCATTCCTATCAGGAATCGATATCATGCAGCCATGATCTATGGCCTAGTCTTAGTGCTCTGAGTGCTTTTTATACTGTGTACGTTTCCAGTGCATTTTCATTCCTGACTCGAGTTTTTATACTTTAATGAAGTAAGAGGCAGGGGGTGTGTGTGTTGACGTCGTGGTGGGGGGAGGTTTGATTGAGAAAATCAAGACCCTATTGCTTGCCAATTCTCTAAGAATCCTTACTGATCATCTGCTCATTATGGAGAATCTTGGGGTTCTCCTAAGCCTTCTGGAGGCATGCCTCATTAAATTGATTGAATAGGGGGAAAGGCCTTGTCAGGAAATATTTATACACAGATGAAGGAGGAAGGCACCTATGGAGTGCTGGGCCCATTGCGGGAGTTCAGTAAGTATTCCTCGAATGAATTTTCAAAATAGGATATGTAAAAAAAATCAGTCATTATTATGACAGGTTTAATTGAGGATGATTTTTCTTTTCTTAGTTTTCACGAATTTTGGTAACGTTTGATTAACCACTTTTATTATGATTGTAGGTTATTCCAATTTTATATACAAATAGCACAATGCTACTCCTCACCCCTGTTAACAATTTGGTGATAACCTTGCACATATTTTTATGGATTTACATTGCATGTACAAGTATATTTCACTCAAATATACATGAAACGGTGCACAGTGTGTTTTCCTTCAGATGCGCAGTTAGCAGGTTTCCTGGGCCCTTTGTTTGTTAGTCCATACATGTCTGCTGCAGTCTTTCCAAAATCTTGCATCCCATTACATAGTGGGGACTTAACATCATTTAATTAACCATTTTGTAGCAATGTTTAATTTTATAATGAATATTTAAGCAACTGATCTGTATTAAACTCTATGTGGGATACAAAATAAGCCCATGACCCAAGTTGCTATATATTTAATTATGTATTTTACACATTTTAAAAAATTTTTATTTATTTGAGAGAGAGAAAGAGAGAGAACATGATGGAGCAGGTAGGTAGTGCAGAGAGAGAAGCAGATTACAGGTGGATCCTAGGACCCTGCGATCATGACCTGAGCTGAAGGCAGGTACTGAACCGACCTGGCAACCCAGGGGCCCTGCACATTTTCTTTAATGAATTTGCTTTACTTTTTAAGTGTGAAAGTTTAAATTTTTTAAAATATATTTATAGAATCAAAACTGTACGCTTGATGGGCGCCTGACTGGTTGAGTCAGTAGAGTGTGCGACTCTTGATCTTGGGGTCATGAGTTCAAGCCCCACATTGCGTATAGAGCTTACTTTAAAACAAAACAAAACAACAAAATTGTACACCTGTAAATAATAAGAATCTTTAGCTTTGATTGGGCTCTTATCTGATAGATCCTGCCCTCTAAAAATGTATCAGAAGCTCTGATATATAGATAGATAGATAGATAGATATAGAGACATAGATATATACATGCACACACATACACAGCTAACCCATTACAATAGTATTTAGCATGAACCATAGCCACACATTATTGCTAGCTCTTCTCCAGATAGGCACGGAAATGTTACAACTTCTTTCTTTTGCTTCCATAGAGGTAAAATTGAGTAAATGTTCATTAAGTGACTACCACATCCATAGCATTGTACCAGGGACTTAGCAGTGAACAAAATAAATACCTTCCCTCAGGGATCTATCTTGTGCTTGTGCTTTAGTCTAGGTAGGGGGTCACTCTATTAAGAGAGCAGGTCAATACTCTGCCTTTCTATGGAAACAGATAGGACAGTACCTCAGTTTCCCCTTGATCCCCTTAGAGAGCTGATACTGGAGAGAGAGACGAGTTACCCTTGACATTGTCGTCACTGTCACGTGGATGAAGACAGTGCCCTTTGAGTAGTTGGCGTTAGAGCGACCAGCAGACATGGAGCAGGGTGCCGGGGCGGGGCTCCGGCTGTCACACACATCCCTTGCTGAATGCCGCTTCAGACACCAGACTCTCCCCCTAGAAAGTGATTAAGAGATGGCTCTCTCCTACTCCAGGCTGGGGCTTTGCCTGCTCTGAGGAGTTTCTTTAAAGATGCTACCTTACCCTGGCTTGTCTCTTAAGTAAAAGGACTGGGGGCTGGGGGGGCGGCCATTCACACAGATCAGGCTTAGAGCATGCTGTGACTTGGGAGAGTCTTTACAAATTCATCTTACTCAAACTGAATCCAGATCACTGATAATCCTGCATCTTGCCATCCGTCTTACTTTCATTGTGTGTATAGCGTGACCTCTGAAAGGAAGCGGCGTGTTTGGAGAGCTAGTGACACCGTGGGCAACGTTATTGATGGTGATGGTCACCAGTACAGGTAGATGGCGTGCTCTGTGACAGGCACAGCGCGACACACCTCAGCGAAGGGGAAGTGAGTGGAGAAGGCATTTGTGTGGAGTGCAGCTGCCTGGAGAGCAAGGAGTTTAGCCTGCTGTCCTCTGTCCTCCATTGCTTGCTGCAGATTCCCTTCTAAGCACTGTGGGGAGGCAGTGACACCCACTGGCATCACAGGGACAGTCCCACAGCTGTCCTTTTTCCCAGGACTGACGGGATAGGCGTCCTGAAGGACAGCAGATGAATGCACTCAAGGCACATTTTGTGTTCCTTCAGGGTCTGCTCTCACTGGGTTAGCTTGTTTCTAAAAGACAAGCTTCCATTGGTGTTGAGACAGCAGGCATAATTGTCAGGTGGCCAATGCCTCTCTCACGTCTTGTCTATGAATCTCCTTTTCCTTCTTTAGAATTTTAACTCTTCAGCAGGCAGATTATGGCTTACGAGGCTGATGCTGGAGCATTTACTTGGGAAGTTTTGGCTTTAGTTTTGACCCTGCTGCTTCTTATCTGTGGGATCACTTCTTTTAGGATCTGCTTTCTCGTGTGTAGAACAGGGTTACTGTTGGCACCCCTGGCATAACTGAGATAATGCACATTGTTCACATCCAGCACACCTTTCACTGTAGCTCTGCCCAGGTCCACTCATGCGAACATCGGGTTGGGTGCTCTCTGCTTTAATGGCATTTTCTCACCAGTGCCAGCTCAGTCAAGACTTTCCGGCAAGAAACAAGAATGCTGTGATGTGTGATAGAGGCGTCTCTATGCCTGAAACAGTAGATCTAGGTTTGGCAAGGTTTCCCATCCATATCTTCTCTTCAAAACCAGCAGAAGGAATCCCGTGTGAAGTCACTTTGAGACAAGCTTGGGACTTCCCCCAAGGTGATCAGACCAGATTTTGATACTTTCTTTACAATCTGCCTTTTGAAAGACACAGCCTAATTTTATTTCTGGGTATCATTTTCTCTATATGATATCATAACTCGGATAAAGATAATTACACCCTGGTGTGCTTAATCAAGCACATAAATGTTGTTTGATCCTTGTGTATTTATATTTTGTTCAAATTGAAATGTACTCTCAACTGTACATTCCCATGAAGGTCCTAGAACTTGAGGACATTGCGGTTGCATCATTTTCTCTCCTATTTTGGGGAATGTGTGTGTGTGTGTGTGTGTGTGTGTGTGTGTGTTTGTAGGAATGTGAAAGGGTACTTAGAACCATGTTGGAATGAAAACCAGGAGAAAATGCCAGCTAAAGGAGGGATTATTCTATTATTATGGATAGGGTGAGGGAGGTAGTGACTGAATTCACCCTATGTGGGAGGATATTTTTTCTGCTAAAGTAACAATGGCAGTAATTTTTACTGTAACGTTGGAGGTTTACACTAGGTGGAAGGATGACATTCCTCCAGTGTGTGGGGTAGAGTGGAGCTGAGCAAGAGCAAAGATCTCATGGGTTTTGGGAAATTGCTTCCTGAAAATATTAAAGGATACTGTGGCAAAGTGGCTGGCTATCAGCTGATAATTCGTGCTCCTCTTCCACAACAAATTCAAATACCTGATAAACAGCTGCCCAGCTAGGGACATGCTTCCAGCCCATCTTCTATCTGAGAGGTGAGATGTGATTGGGTTCTAACCAGTGAAAATGTGGGAAGAACTGATAGGTCACTTGGAGGACCAGCCCCCAAAATCCCCTCTTGGATCCTCTCTACCTTTCCCTTCCCCCATCCTCCAGTTGACCCTCACTTGACTTTGGGAGCTCTGTGTTAAACATGGGGAAGTTCTTAGGTCCCTGCATGACCGTGTGGATGGAGACCACCCCCACTCTTTTTCCTGCTGCTCCGTATGACATTCCCTATTATGTGGGGGCATGTCTGTTACAGCAACTAGTGGTGCCTCAAATAATACGGATGGATATTTTCATCTGGTGCAATACTGAGTCCTTACTGAAAGCAAAGATTTAGATTTTGGACCAATGGTACGTAATATTTCGCAATAATAACTTGTGAAGTCCAAGTCATAGGCTCACCCAGTGCTAAGAACATTACCTATCTTAGCTCCTTTCATTTTCCTTCCAGTAGTCTGTTCTGTATCAGTCAGGAAGGGCTCCATGATGCTATGGTAATAAACAACCCTGAAATTTCCATGATATAACTCGACGCAGATTTAGTTTTTGCTCATGAAAGTTCACTGAAGGTCTGAGTCCCTCTGTCAGGAGGCTCTCCTCCATGTGTTGGCATAATATTCCTCGTGGCTTATGCTAAGGCACCTACATGCTAATTACTATTTTCACACCACCCAGTGGGGGGAAATTGGCCTGGAAGTCTTACACTGGCTATTAACTGCTTTGGCCAGGAAGTGATACACTTTACTTCCACCAAATCCCATTGGCCAGAACTATTCACATTGCCTGAGTTGCCATTCTCTACCCTCCCATGTGTTCAGAAGAAAGGGAAGTCTGATCATAGAGTGGGAAAGACAATTTTTTTGTTTGTTTGTTTGTTTTGTTTTGTTTTTTTTAGATTTTTTTTTTCATTTATTATTTTTGAGAGAGAGAGAGAGAGCGAGCACAGGCAGGCAGAGGCAGAGGGAGAAGCAGGCTCCCTGCCGAACTAGCAGCCCGTGTGGGACTCGATCCCAGGACGTTGGGATCATGACCTGAGCCGAAGGCAGCCGCTTAACCAACTGAGCCACCCAGGCGTCCCGGAAAGACAATTGTTATTCACAAATTACAGATGAGAAAACTATGGCTTTGAGAGCATCAGTAACTTACTTCCCAACTAGTAAAAGACAAGTTTACTTACTCAGTAACTTGCTTCCCAACTAGTAAAAGACCGGTTTCATCATGAAGGAGGTTACTGAAGAGTGATCATTTCGCTTACTAGCCATTTGTTGAATTCTTTCTTCATGTTATAACATAAAATGAGATGATGTCCTTGTTCTCAAGGATCTTACCATTGCATGCTGGAGACAGATGAGTGGACCAAGCAGGTACCTGCATTCTGACCACTGGTAGATATTAAACAGTACCGTTAGTCTTTGTGTGGTGACATGAGGGGCTAAGAAAACTCTCGCAAGTCCCTGAAAAACCCTTTTTCAGGGACACAAGAGTCCTGGACTGAAATGGACAATGCTGTAAGAGTCTGAGCTCAGGGTAGGGAGAAGTTAGCACCAGTAATGTCCTTGGAATACACCAGTAGGGAGCAAGTATTTCTTGATTCATTACCTTATGGATGGACGGTGTTCTCCTCTCTCTGTCCTTGGCTGGGTTGTTAATGGAGCACTGATGTGCTTCTAAGGGTGTTTAGAATAAATAAATAAAGATCCATAGTGAAAATGAAGCTGTTTTAAATTTGGTTCAGTGCAAACATTTTATCCTGAAACTCCCTTACTGTGATGATGGATGAATGTCTGCTATGGGGTGTGTGTGAGAGAGAGACAGACAGACAAATAAAAGGAAACAGAAATTAGAGAGATGTGGGGAAGACAGAGAGAATGGGAGGGAGAGGGAAAGTAAAAAGAAAGAGACAGAGATGGAGAGAGAAAGAGAAACCGAAAGAAAGATGGAATTTCCCTATTTCCTCTTGATTTCGGCTCAGGTCATCATCTCAGGATTGGCTGCCTGCTCAGCGGGGAGTCTGCTGGAGGTTCTCCCTCTCTCTTCCCCTCCCTCTGCTTGCTCTCTCACTCTTGCACAATAAAAATACATTTCCTAGTTACTGAGAAAAAAAGTCTTTGCTTAGAAATGAGGCTACTGACATCATGTCTTCTCACCTACTTCATTTTTATCTCAATATCTTTTTTTTTTAACTTTATTTAAGCTTTATTTAAACATATAATGTAACCCCACCACCCTCTCCCAACCCCTCTTCCCCCCACCCCCCTCAGTTTGTTTTATGACATTAAGAGTCTCTTTTGGTTTTTCTCCCTCCCGATCCCATCTTCTTTCATTTTTACTTTTCCTACCACCTTAACTCTCAATATCTTTTAATGCTTCATGCCAAACTCTTTACCCTGAGTCCTTTTTAAGGCACAAATTCTACGTGTACGTTCATGGACACATCTGCCTATTAAGGAATCACATCCTTTGATTTCTTTTCTGTCACAAATTTGATTTGTTTCAGTTTGTTGATAACGATTTCCAGGTAATTTTGAGTCAAAATACAGCAATGCCAATTTTCTGAAGAGGAATGCTACTTTCTAATTATGTGGTCATTGAATAGTTGAGCCTTAAGCTGCACCGATATGCAAAGCCACAATAATAAACACCATGCAAGATTAAAAGCTTTCTAAGACATAATCCCTTATGGTCCCATTCATATTCTTACAAATAAAGAAAAAAGAAATAAATACATGTTTTCTCAATACTGCCAAACCAGAAACATCGCAGGAAGGGTGAATAATAAGGGCTGTACCAAGGGACCACTCTTTGTTAAGGCACTTTTGTGAAATAAATAAAGTAAACCCAAACACAAACCTGCAAGGTAGGTATTAGTAATCTCATCACATTTTAGTGATGTGTGGAGACCATTTGAGGCTGAGAGAGTTTCAGTAAGTTCCCTGGGCCCACACAGCTGATCCAGTACTAGAGCTGAGTTCAAATCCACATTTTGTTAAACCTAAAGCCTATGTGCTTCCAAACTTGCCCAGTCTTCACTGAAGCCTCAATGGAACTGAATTTTTACAGGGAGAGAATTAAAATGAACAGAGCCACAGTCCCTTGGGCATCTCATTTGGGTTTTTTGTCCTTTTCCCTCCAGAGGTAATTTGCCTACGCAGTATTTAAAGAGTATGTTTTGCTTTTGGTGAAGAGTGTCTGAGTTTAGAAGGATGCCCCCAGATGTTTTTCCAAGCTCATTTTCTTTTTCCTCCTCTCCTTTACCCCTGCCTCCTTTGGTGTGCTGATTAATTTAAAGCTACAGACTGAACGCCAGTGGAGGGGGGCGGGGGCTCTATGTGCCATGCCCATCCCTCTTGAAGCCTCTCCTGTTGGGAGTTTCCAGACCTAAGGAAGCCGTCCCTTTGGTGGGTTACGAAGTCTAGCTGTGCTTTGGAATTTATCTCCTACCCAGGTGCTATCCCTTTGCTTTCAGAAGACTCCTGGTAAACACAAACCAAATACTCTTGCCTTCCTCTTTGGCAGAGCTAGCCGTTATTTATGAGCATCCTTGTAGGCTGTTTTTCTTGGTGAATTTGCTCTTGGAAGCTGGCCTAGAGCTCCCCCGTCGTGTAGACTGCTGCTTTGGGAAAGAAGGCTTGCCCTTTCCCCTCAGAGCCCTGCCAGGTTCCTGGAGGGTCCAGCTGAGGTGAAGCAAACAACAGGTAAGTGCTGATTAGGGACAGACCCTTCCCTTGCAGAAGGCAGATATCGATCTTGCCATTTCAGTTGTGTTGCCTCTCTATGAAAATACTACATCGCCTTCTCATAAACAGGCGACCTATTGATTCCCCAGCTGCTGATGAGGCCTCCCTCATGTGTCCTGGTTAGCTCATTAATGAGGGACTCTCAGCTGAGTTTATAGAGGTCACCTGGCACTAAAGGTAGGTTTTACCAGAGACTCTCAAACTTTTTTAAATTGGGTATGTGTCCCAGATTCTTAGCTTTGGTGTTATGTTCCTCCAGGAAGCAATTGTTGATTATATATCTAACACAATCAGAGACGATTCAAGGGTTTCTTTTGCCCCAGGCGTTCATATAAACCAGTCACTCTCAGTGGAGGTACTTTTGCACCCCCCCATACCCTCCCCTACCCCCTGGGGACATTTTTCATTGTTTGGAGATATTTTTGGTTGTCACAACTTGCAGGAGTGTTGCTACTGGCATCTAGTGGGTGAAGGCCAGGTTGCTGCTAGACATTCTTCCTAGAAGGCACAGGACAGCCCTTTCCACAAAGAATTATCTAGCCCAAAATGTCAGGGTCGAGAAAACTTGATATAAGCTATTAATTAAAGTGCATCCAAATTTAATATAAAACACAATTTTAATGCCGCATAACGTTGGAAGACTTTTTTAATATTCTTGCTATGAAAGTGAATTAACTCTTAATAACCCATTTAATTTATGATTAGTTATTATTTCTCAGCAGTTGTCCCATAAGCTTGGGAATTCCTATAGGAGGAATAAATAGCATATAGCTTATCTTCTAATGTCATAAAATATTTATGAATCCAAATTTAATACTTAGTGATGATATAATGCTGCGTTTTAGAGAAATATAATTAAGCAGCTATTAATTTTGACTTTGCTGCTTGAAATGTTAGAGCTAATAATTTTTTTCTTCCAGTTTGAATGCCCTTGGAACTCAAAGGTCTAATGCTACCTATTGGGTCAGGTGGCTAAAAAGTCCTTGAACCTATCACTCTTGGACCTCCCCAGTCAAGGCTTATGAAATTCACTGTAATACTTAAATGATGACATTTTATGCCAATGTTTGCTCAACTGTTGGAGTAGTCATCTCTCAAAACACCTCTAGGTATCACACATATACCAGCAAACTAGTTTGTCTACTACCATCAGTAGAGAGAGATTTTTTAAATTCATGGTAGGGTAATAATTTATAATGTCTTCTCTTGGTATTTAGAATATAGTCATCCCTTTCCCCAAGAATCTATAGGATCTGCTGCTGCTCTCCAGCCTTGCCTCAGGTCACTGTACCCCTCAGGACAGTGTTGTGACTTGTCTTCCATTGCATCTTGCTCTTCTGCCAGAAGCACTGTTCTCTCCTGCTGCCTCCCTATTCAATATCTAGCCATGTCTCATCCTTCATAACCCCACATCCATGTCACCTCATCAGTGAGACCTTCCCTGACTTACTCAGTCCCACATTAAATTGAATCTTCCTCAAATGTGCCTATAGTACCATGTAATTCTGTGTTAATGATTATCCTACTAATAACCAGTCAAATCCAAGCCTTAAAACATTTTGGAACATGTGTGTTGTTTTCTGCTGTTTCTTCTATGCTTAGCCTAGAATGCCCTGGGTAGTGAAACATACTGGAATGAGTGAATGCATGAATAAACAAATGAGCATGGTGATGGGAGTAATCTTAAGAAGAGCATTTAGTGAAGGAAGCTTGTGGAACTCATCCACAATTCAAAGATGGCCTAGACCTCGAACAGAGGTACCAAGCATGCAGGGAGTACTGGTAAAAATATGGCACCAGAAGGACTAGTGTTATCGGCTGTTCTTGTTCTGTCACCCTCTCCCCCTCACCCTATATCTTTCTTCGGAACTGACTCCATTCTCAGATGGGTTCTACCTCCAAAATGGCAGATGTCTACCAGCAGAGACAGACTTTCTCCACTCAGAACACAAGCTGGACAATAAAGGTCTCCTTTCCTGGTCAATCCAGCAGAAGGCCCAGGAGAAGTTCTGACTGGTCCTGGAAGAAGTCAGTCACTTAGGTCAGAATATGCAATGCTGTGACTGGCCAGCTGGGAACACTCAAACAACCTCTGAACCAGGACTTAACTGCACCCAAGCTCCTGGTCCAAGACTGGGAAAGGGTGGATCCCTCCAGCATTGGGCCTGATGATACTGGGCAAAGACCTAATGTCTGCACATTAAACCACCTCACCGCTAAGTTTTGGGGAGAGCATCTCACACTGGCCTCCATGCATCAACAACATTTAGTCAGTGGAGGAAATAACTAGTGCTTTATTAGTTTCCATTTTACATTTTATTGCTTTCCTCCAAGTAATTGTGATTGGGGAAGGCATCTTGTTACCTGTTTCCTTTCTAATTGGATTCTTTCCATTCCTTGTAACTCTTAGTTCTTTGCTCTTTGGCTGGTTTTGTCAAGGTAACTAGGCATTTTAAATCACAGTGTAATTTCTGGTACCTCAGAAAACTGAACCGAAGTAGTAACTTTTAATAGGTCAATTACATTATTTTTCAGCAGCCTGCTACAGCCTAATGAAGCTGCAGTTTCATTAGGCTGGTGTGATGCCAAAATAAATGTTTCATTCCCAGCTTGTTTCATTTACTCATTGAAAAGTAGGGGAATCTACAAATAATCAGATTGGAAAATGTTAAAGGCTAATGAGTTTGGCTGCACTTGCTTATAAAAAAAGGCAATTGTATCACTGTTGGCCCAGTTTGGTAAACGAGAAAGTTATAAACTTAAATAACATAAAATAAAAACAATAATTTCTTTTAACTTGGGATTCCTGAGTTGAGGGCTTTAAAAAAAAAATGAATAAATCCCAAATCCTAAAAAAATTGTTCAGAAGGAAACATAACTAAGTGTCATCTTCCTCTGATGTGCTTGTTGTTCCTACTGTGTGACAGGCATTGTGCCCAGTGTAACCATATCTATTTTCTCAATAGACCGTGACAGCAGCCTTGTGAGATGGGAGTTTTAAGGCCCAGAAAAGGTGGTTTTCTGAATGTGATCAAACCACATATCCACTATTTTGACTTAAATGAGACCTGTATGTGAGGGCAACAGGAAGCTGCCTTATGCTCTCTCCTTTTAAGATACCACACCCCCCAAAAATCTCCCAGTTACTCCCAGTCCCTCACCTTCAGCTGGAAAGTGGGAATCCTTCCTCATCAAGGCAGGGCCAGTCTAGTACTGATCACTGAAGGGTTGGGGCATGCCAGAATGGTTTTTTCTGCAGCCTCCCACAGATCCCCCACAAGCTGGGCTTTAGCTTCAGGAACAGATGAGGATGTTTGGCCATTATCTCCCTTCCCGAGGCAAGGATCATGCACTGTGTTGAAAACTATGGCAACTTACCTTCTGCCTTACTTAGATGAAGGGGAATGGAGTTCTTATGTTAAGCAAAAAAGCCAGCTAACAGGATTCCTAAGGAGAGTGACACCAGTCAAGGGCTCTGTAGGTGTCACTTCTGCTTCTTACAAGTAGGGAAAGGCTCCATGTCTCCAGATTCCTTAAATATACACAATGGTCAGAACCTTAATCAGAGCCATTCTCATGGGAAGGGGGGGAAGATAATCATTCTATGGCAGTGCCAGGGTATCTTAGTGTTCTCTGGGGTGTTTTTCCTAAGCACCTTCCTAATAAGCAGTCATCATCTGTCCTGTCTTAGAGAAGAGAAGAACTTTTATCATCACATGTTTGTGAAGTAAAATTTATTCTCACAGTGCAGTCATTCAGCATTTAAAATATACATGTTTACTATGTGAAGGGCTCCTTCACACTCTTGAAAACTTTGGAATATTCTCTTTCTTGCTTGCCATTGACTTTGTCTTTATTTCAATTTCAGTTCTAAGGTTGACTTGTATTCCCTGTCCCTTTGAATAGAATCATAGATCCCCCATGTCACACTCAAAATAAATGTTTCAAGTCCCATTTTTCATCTTGACATGTTTTGGAAGGCTCTTGCCTTTGTGACTTTGAGCTCTGTTTAATTCTCTGCGATGGTCTGCATGGGGCATTTCTACTTCTTTGATTGTGCTATGTTAGATCAAAGATACAAACTTTTTCTGTTCAAGAATAATGTAGGAAACAATGGTGAATGCTCAGAATGATAAATATTTGCTCCTATAATCATACATCTGTTCGCTGCAGTTCAAAGGGAGCAAAAACAGATGTAGTCTTGTTGGCCATCACTGCAAAACTAATTCTGATCCTTTTTTTCTAATGCTCAGATAATTTGGGTGGAAGTCTGTGCAATGATACTGATAATTTTAGGGGAAGTTCTATAAAATAGGTATTTGTGAATATTGCAGACATATCATGCAGTGGAGATTGTATGTAGTTCTTTCTCTTCTAATTGAAGTGTCTACAGATAGATTTAAACTATAGGCTTTCACTTTTAAAACAGTGGGATACATTTTCCCCAACATGTGAAATTATATATTACAATATGTAAAACAGGTATTAGCTGTATTTGCTAGTAAACATTTATATTTTACTTGAAATTTGTAACTTTTTCTTATATACCCATTGTCAAAAGCAATGAGTCTGTTACGATAAATTTAGACATTTAAAGTCAGGTGAAATGGCAGCTGTAGAGAGCTGCATGTTTGTTCAGCCTGCAGTATCAGGAAAATCCCAATTCACCGAGAAAGGTAAATTCGAGAACAACGACTTCCTTTAACAGAACACCCTGCATTCTCAAGGGTATTTATTATGCACAGATATCTGAAATAACTGTTTATTTCTAAAATGCCCCCAAAATGAGTTAAACTAGCAGCATAGTTTAATCCAGTAGTTATCTCCACTGTGTCATATTTTTGTGTATTACACCTATGTGATTTTCTCCCAGTCTCTCTATTAATCAGAGATCTTTTGGGGGTAAATGACATACACCCAGCTTGAACTGGCTTAAGAAAAAAGAAATACTGGCTTTTGTTACTGAAACATGTAGATATATAGCAGGTTGGGAGCAAGGCTGAATCAAGGTGCATGAGGGATGTTGCCAGGAAGATCTCCTCCCGCAATTTTGCATTCCTCTGTATGGGCTGTATTCTCAGGCTGTTCCCTAGAAATAGCAAGATGGTTACTGATAGGTACAAACTTATATCCAACCAGCTCAGAAGCCTGGTGGCAAAGAGAGCCTGATTTCAGAGGTCACCCATCTTAAATAGCAAGGTTTTAGATTAGATTCATCATAACCACATGGACTGGTTGTAGGGAAAGGGTTGTTTCAAGGAGTTTTT
>RCUC01122157.1:0-33666 GCA_003697995.1 Taxidea taxus jeffersonii | reverse complement strand
GGGCCCCGGAGTCCTGCCTGCAGAACCCGCCCTGGGGTGAGCCAGGGAGCTCAGGAGGGAGGCCGAGGCTGAAGGTGCGGCCGAGCCCATCCCGAGCTGGTTCCCGGGGACTCCATCTGGAAGACACGTTTCTGTCCTCCGGGGGCCCTGCTGGGAGACAGGACAGGGCAGTGACCTGCCCCAGGGTCTAGAAGTTTCTGAGGCAGTTTCAGGCAGCCCAGGGGCTCCAGGCCAGGGGGTCAGAGGAGTAAAGGGAAGGGAGCTTGGAGCCGGATGGCTGGCTGATCCCTGAATGGCCTGTGAGGGGGCAGGCGGCAGGGCGCTAGACCTACGGTGCATGTGATGGGGAGGGATGGCGCCGAGGAGTGCCCACGACTGGAAGAAGAGGCGGGGAAAGACTTGGAGTTTGTGAGGGTGAAGATGTGTCCCTAAGGCAGCCGCCGGGAGGACAAGCAGGTGGCCAGGATGGGAGGGCTCAGGTGGCGGTGAGGCCGTGAGGGTCTGGGGGCTCACTGAGCAGGAGCTGCAGGTGGGCGCCCTAAAAAAGCTGGGTCAGGGGGCACCCAAGGTCACAGATGACCCGTGTCTGTGTGATGGGGTGGGGCGCAGTCTCCTGTTGGGGGAGCTCACCCAGGGCAGGGCAGATGGGTGACAGTCTCTCTCTTCTCCTTGTGACAGGAGGCGGGGCCAGAGGCAGCCAGGGCCTCCCAGTCAACACCATCATCGACGTGGACCACATTGCGGGCCTGGCCCCTGGGCTGGGCGGCAGTGTCCCCGGGGTACGGGTGGGCCCCCAGAGGTCACGAATCAGTGGGCCCCTGACATCTGACCTCCCTAGCCTGAGTCCCTTCCCAGGCATGCCCGCCAAGCCCAAGGCCAGCCCACATCATGCGACCTTCGTCTGAGGCCGCCTGAAGTCGTGCCTCAGCAGCCATCCCCCCCCACCCCCGCATCAGCACCGCCCCAGCTGGACATGTGTGGACTCCCGTGATCTGGGGAGACCACCCCAAACCATCCTGAGGGCCTTGCAGGGTGGCCTGGCCTCGGACACTCCCTGCCTCAAACCCTGTCCTCTCCTGCCCCTCGGCCTCCAGCCTTTCCTCAATAAATCAACTTTGGGGACCCCCCGAGTGTGAGCCTTGTGCTGGGTGCTGGGGTCATAGGCCTGCACAGGGAGCGTCTCAAGAAAGGAATAGAGGTGGTGACGGCTCCCGGTGTTGAGGTCAAGGCTGGGCGAAGAGAGTGGAGCCAGCCTGACGGTGCTGGAGGCCGAGGCACCCTGGAGGGTGAGAGGAGGCGGTCGCCTGGGCTCACGTGGGTCACAAGTCAGTGCAGGGCCCTGGGGGGTGGGGGCCGGGGTTTGCCGGTGGGGGCAGGGCTCTGCCTGGAGACCCAAGAGTCATGCCATGTCCTGTGCTCCCCTGCCTGGGCTCTGAGGGCCCCAAGCCTGCTCTTGGCCTCATCTAGAGGGTCTGTCCGTCTATCCGTCAGTCCACAGATGGGGACTTCACTGAGGTCCTGAGTGGTGTCAGGCCCCAGAAAGCAGCCGGAGCCTGGTCAGGAGGGCCTGTGGCCGGCCAGGTGGGGGCAGGACCGCCGGGGACTGTAGGCTGAGGCAGCTCCAGTCACCCACCCAGGTCTTCCTAGTGGAATCTCCACATGGATCAGCTGAGCACTGAGGGACCTGCACCCTTCCCTCTGCAGAGTTGCCAGAAGGGCCCAACCTGCAAGTGCTTGGCCAGGCCAGGGAGGTTCTGAATCTTCTAGGGAGCAGGGCTCTGGGAGGGGCCATGGGAAGGGTCAGAAGGAAGGGAGACCATCCCCCACTGTGCCAAGCTCCCGCTGTGTCCCTGCAGGCACCACGCTCCGCCTGATGCTCCTGCCCCCGCCCCGTATCCACACCCACTGCATTCCTCCGCCTGACATTCCTGCCCCCATCCCTGAACCCACCACCCACCCAGCTGGATGCCCCTCTCCACCCTCCCTCCTCTTGCATGGATGGCAAAACGGGGGCCCAGAGAGCATGGTTTGGGGGTGTACAGTGATGTGGCTGCTGTGCGAGGCTGATCCCTCGAGGAAAGGGCAGCCAGCTCCCGCTCTGACCCCCGTGAGCCGCTGAGCTGACTCATGGGGAACCTGTGCTCAGAAATGGCAGAAGAGGTTCTCCTAGCAGCTGTGCCCATGGCCCCCGGTCATGTATTGTAGGGCCCGTGGGGTGGGGCAATGCCTGCATCCCAGGTCCCAGATGGAGAGAGCAAGGTGCACACAGACCTGGGCAGGACCCCAAGCCAGGTCTCTGTGGCCCTTGGTGACCCTGGGTGCCTGGTGGGGGCTCTTCTGGGGCCCAGCCAGGGCTCAGATCAAGTTGTGGGAGCCCTGGCCAGAGGTGGGTACAGCACCAATCATCCAAGCTGTAAGGAAGTTGGGGCTGGAGAGTCCCATGGGTGGAAAGGCTTCCTGGAGGTGTCCAAGGGGGTCCTCCCAAGGGGGAGGGCACATTTCTGGGTAACCTGCGATTAGGGCTCCGGTGATGCCCACCTCCCCAGCTCTGCCCCCAGGAGGTCCCCCACCCCAGGCTTATCCCGAACTGTTGGGAGCGGCAGGGGCTCCCATCCTGGATCAGTGTTCCTAACACTCAGCCCAGCGCGAAACCCCCCACCCCCCACCCCGTGCCTGGCCTCCTGCTGGCTGTGCAGCTAGCACCCACCTTCCAGGCCTGGGGGGCATGGCACCAACAGCCACTCTGGTTATCACTAGTTCACAAAAGGACAGTGGCCAGCCCCGTGGAGAGGTGAGGGCCAGGAGTCCAAGCCCCCACGGGCTGTTTCCTGCCAGACTTCCTGGAGGGGGCATCGCAGTTGAGACCTGAGGACACTGTCAGGTCCAGGGCCAATGTGGCTCATGCCAGAGGGGACAGCTGGCCCAGGTGGGGTGACCTGGGCAGCAGATGGGGGGACATGTGGGCCCAGTGCTGGAGGCAGCCAGGGTTAATCATTTCCAAGTGGCCTTGACCCCCACCCGCCCTGCTTGCCGCTTCCGCCTCCCACCGCTCCTCGTCCCAGCCCAGGAGGAGCCATGGGGCACTGGGCCTGGGGTCGCAGCCTTTGCCCGCCCCCGGGAATGGCCCTGTTCCTGCTGCTGCTGCTGCTGCTGGGGCTTTGTGGGGCTCAGCCCCAGGCTGGCAGGGTGAGCACTGACCCTGTGGCGTGGGGACCATGGGCTCCCTGTGCCCACGGGGCTCCCTCTGGGTCCTGGGGCCGGAGCTGGGGAGGGCTGTGGAGTGGGTAAGGGGCCCAACATGCTGCAAGCTGGCTTTCTGGCCTCCAGCAGGTAAGGTGGTTGTGCTGGGCTGGCCTGCGGGACAGGAGGCCTGGGGAGATCTGACCTGCTGGGCCCCCACTGGGGGGTATGAGGGCCACTCCCCTCTCTTTGGGCTGCTTTTGGGTCTCATTGTTTGGGGGACCTCCGAGGGCCTCGTGGCTGCTTTTGTCCATCCCCCAGAACAGATCCCCAGGATTTGAGGCTGGAAGGCAGGGGTGCTCCAGCCTGGGCAGACACCCAGCCCGCCCTAAACCTGTGGGCTTGGCAGGAGGGGAGGGGGACAGCCAGTAGCTAGGTTTCCCTTGGTTTCTACTCTAAGGCCTGAGGGCCCAGTATGGAAACTAAGGTTGGGGACGGCAATGAGCCCAGCCAGCGGGGGCTGAGTGTGAGGGGGGCCACCCCACACTGACACCATCACAGCCCTCTTGGCTCCTCCTAGAACCTTACAGAACCCCCAGAACCTAACGCCACAGTGACCTCTGGGACCCCCATGATCCTTGTAACCTCGGTGACCCCTATGAACCCAGCCACAAGTGCTCCAGAGCCACAGGGACCTGGTGGTATGGGGCTCACCCCCCCACCCAGAGCAGCTCCCTCCAGCAGCAGCCCTGGGGGCTCAGGTGGGTCAGGAGAGCTTCCCGGAGGCGGTGGGCTACACCTGGGTGGGCGGGTCGAGAGGCTGGCAGGCAGCTGCTGGGGAGTGGGGTGTGCGACATGGGGAAGGAGGTGCCCAGCGGGAGCCCCCTGACCCCCCTCCGCTCCCCCTGCAGTGTTCACAGAGGACGGGCGGCCCTGCAGGTTCCCCTTCCGCTATGGCGGCCGCATGCTTCACTCCTGCACGTCAGAGGGCAGCGCGCACAGGCGGTGGTGGGTCCCAGGCGGGGCGAGGCCCGCCAGGAGCGACCGCCAGCCTCCCCTCCGCTGGGTCCCCATGGCCCCTATCCACTCTGGAGACCCCCCTGCCCTCTGCCCTCCCTCCTCCAGCCCAAGCCCCAGACCTAGCAGGGAAGGAAAGCATGGGTGTGACTGGGGCGAGCTACCAGCAGCCGGCGGGGTGTCATGCCAGAGGCAGGCTGTGGGGAGGCCTTGGAACTGGGACCCACCTGTCTCCTCACCCCCAGGTGTGCCACCACTCACAACTATGACCGCGACAGGTCCTGGGGCTACTGCGCCCAGATCTCAGTGCCCAGGGAGGACCCAGGTGGGTGCTGGTGGAGGGTAGAGGAGTGGGGTGGGGAAGGGCCTGTGCTGGGGGAGGGCGGCTGTCCAGGCTGGGGTTGGGGGGAGTCTAAGGGAGTACTAGGGTCAGCCTGCTGATGGGGGTGGGAGCCAAGGGGACAGAGCTGACCTGGGACAGGAAGTCCTGCTTGGAGTGCAGAAGAGAACTTTGGGGTTGACCTCACTGCACCCCAGGGGGGCTGCAGGACTGCTGAGGGTGGAGCCCCTCCCAGGCAGGACCCTGCCTTGTCCAGGAGCCACAGGGCTGCCTTGGTCATTGCTGGGAGTAAGGCGCCCCCTGGTGGTCAGGCTGGGCGCTGTGGCTGTATAGACAGAGCCCTGGACGGAGATGAGGTCTGCAGGGTCTGCAGGGTGTGAGGGGTGCTGACAGCCCCACCTGCAAGGGTCCCAGGGCACACAGGAGGAGACTGTGCTGCCTGATGGGGGGCTGCGCTTCCAGGATCCTGGTACAGAGCCAGAGGCCTGCTTGCCAGGGTCTGAGCATGGCACAGTGCGGGGTGGGGGGCTGCTAGGACAACGGGGAAGGCCTGCACCCCTTCTCAGGACTCCTGCACCCCAAACAACCCAAGGAACCCAGAGGGGCAGCATGAAGGCAGCAGGCCTGGTGAAGGCACTGAAGGCCCTGGAGAACAGACAGGGTCTGGGGGAGATACCCCAACCGGCCGGGTTCTCCCACACCTGCTCCCTACTCCTCCTGCCTCTCCCCAGATGCCCCGGATCCCTGCGCCTCCAGCCCATGCCTCAATGGGGGCTCATGCTCCAACACCCAGGACCCCGAATCCTACCACTGCACCTGCCCCATGGCTTTCACAGGCAAGAACTGCGGCACAGGTGTGCACACGGGGTCCTGGGAAGATGGGTGGGGGAGGGGCCTGCCCAGGGGCAGTGGCCTGAGGGCACTCCGCAAACCGCCCCCCAGAAAAATGCTTTGATGAGACGCGCTATGAGCACCTGGAGGTGGGTGACCGCTGGGCCCGAGTGAGCCAGGGCCAGGTGGAGCAGTGTGAGTGCTCCGGGGGCCAGATCCACTGCGAGGGCACCCGCCACACAGGTATGCCATGGCTGAGGCGGGAGGCTGGCCTGGGGTCCCCCAGCCACAGGCCCCAGCGGGACAGCCCCGACCCTGCCCTCCCGGGGTGGGCATTCTCAAGGCCTGAGGCCGAGCTCCTGAGCCCTCCCTGCAGCTTGCCTGAGCAGCCCATGCCTGAACGGTGGCACCTGCCACCTGATTGTGGCCACCGGGACCACTGTGTGCTCCTGCCCCCCAGGCTACACCGGGCGGCTCTGCAACATCGGTGAGTGGGTCAGTCTCCTGGCCCCATGCCCTGCAGCCCCCGGAGCCCAGGCTCACCGCCCGCCATACCTCCCACAGTGCCCAGCCAGCACTGCTTTGTGGGGAACGGCACCGAGTACCGAGGTGTGGCCAGCACCGCAGCCTCGGGCCTCAGCTGCCTGGCCTGGAACTCGGACCTGCTCTATCAGGAGCTGCACGTGGACTCTGTGGGCGCTGCGGCCCTGCTCGGCCTGGGCCCCCATGCCTACTGCCGGTCAGCAACGGGGCCCCAGACCATCTGCACAATCAGCCCAATGCTGCTGCTGAGGGGGGTGGGGGGATGTCAGGAGTCCCCCCGTGGGGTTCTCCCAGGTCCCCCGGCCCCGGGCCCACCTGCCTGTCCATGCACCCCAGGAACCCAGACAAGGATGAGAGACCCTGGTGCTACGTGGTGAACGGCAGCGCCCTCTCCTGGGAGTACTGCCGCCTGGTGGCCTGTGGTGCGTGAATGGGCGCGAGGACCCCGCTCCCACCAGAGTCACACCATTCCGCACTCCCCCCCCCGCCCCCGCCCCCGTCTCTCCCCTCTTTGGAGCACCACTGCCCCCTCTGGGGTTGGGGAAATTGAGGCTCCTTGCAGCAGGGCTCAGCTGAGGCCATGCGACAGGCAGGCACAGGGGGTCTGAGCAGGCCAGCCAGTCCCTAGGTTCCCTGGGCGGCTCCCACCCAGCCTGAGCTGAGCTGAGGGTTCCCAGACACAGGAAAGGGCTGGTCGGGGTGAATAATGGGGGTGGGAGGGCCAGCAGCCTCCCCTGGAGCCAGACCCTGGAAGTGGGCAGTTCCAGGAGGCCATCCTGCCCTCTGGCCCCCATGCCCCTGGGGCCACCCAGCCGGCCTGGGCTCTGAGGTCCCGGGCTGCTGGGAGGACAGGAAGCCCTGCCAGAGGTGCCACACCACTTTGCTTCCCACAAAACCTGGTGACTGATTGGGTCTCGTTCTCCCCATTGTACAGAAGAGGAAACTGAGGCTCAGAGAGTAGATTGTGTGCCTGTGAGGGCAGAGCTGTCTGGGGTAGGGCGGGGGGCAGGTGAGGACGGCAGCCAGGACCCACTCTGGACAGGGATATGCAGAAGGAGCCCCAGCGGTGTGACCCGGTGACCTGTGCTCCCAGAATCCCTCACCAGAACTCCACTCCGGCCCCCTGTGGTCCTGCTGAGACAGGCTGAGCCTGCCCCAGTGGGACACCAGGCCTGTGGCAAGAGGCACAAGAAGAGGAGCTTCCTCCGTCCACGCATCATCGGGGGCTCGTCATCCCTGCCTGGCTCCCACCCCTGGCTGGCCGCCATCTACATCGGGAATAGCTTCTGTGCAGGGAGTCTCATCCACACGTGCTGGGTGGTGTCCGCGGCCCACTGCTTCTCCAGCAGGTGAGTGGCTCTGTCCATGTCCCCCACTGCGTGTTTCAGCCCATCCACTTGCCCTCCGCCCACTTGGCCACACAACCACCATCCATTCCACAACTTCACACCCACCATCTGTCACCCTCCTACCCACCCATCTGCCTGTCCTCACACACATGTCCCCACATGTCCCACAACCCATATAACCCCCATCTTTGGTCCCTCATTTTCTCGTGGCCCAAGGACCCCAGATGGGGGTGGGGAAGACCTCCATGTTCAGCCTCGCCCCTGCTCGGGGTCACTGCCCAGTCCTGCCTGGGCAGTCCTGCACTGTGTGGGGTGAGGGGGGTGGGGGAAGTTGGGGGTGCTGGGCGTACAATGGGGTGCTGGGTGTATGATGGGGGTGCTGTACCTGTGATGAGGTGCAGGCCCTCCTCAGAGAAGATCCTGCCCCCCTACCCTAGACTGTGCAGGTGGGGGCACCTTTCCCTGCCCCCCAGCAGGGACTCCAAGGCCCCGCCCACTCTGTGAGCTGATGTTTCTGTGGGAAGGCAGACAGGCTAGCAGCTAAGGGAGTGGGGGTCAGGGATGGGAGGCCCATCACCACACACCCAGAAGAGCCTGCCAGCTCAGAGCAGGAAAGGCCAGCCCCTTTTGGGCTTCACCCAGTGTGATGGGAACGAGGTTCCCCATTTAGGGGTCCAGACTGGGAGGCTCCCCAGGGGGGGTCCAGTTGGAGAGGATGGCATCCCAGGGATCAGGGCCTGGGGTTTTGGCAGTGCGAGTCTGGCCTTGAACCTCCATTGGTCACCCAGGGACTAAAGCATGGGTGGGGGGCAGTGGGTGCAAGGCCTGCCCTATGCAGAGCTTGACAGGCAGCAGGCTCCCCACTGGGCCTCGGAAACAGGGCCTCTGAGGCCTCCCCGGTATGAATGAGATTGGGTGGGGGTTTAAGAGGCTGGGGGAGGGGAGCCAGCACCCACTCCTCACATCCAAGACCGGGTTGGGGTTGAGGCAGGGGCGCTGTAGGTGAACAGGTAGACTCTGGGTGGCCCCCCAGGAGGGGCATGCTCCTTTGGCAAAGAAGCAAAAGGGGCAAAGGACAGAACTAGGGGCCCAGAGCTGGTGGACAGCCCACCCTGCCCGGCTGCACACTTAGCCCTTCAGCCAACCCAGTCCTCCTATCCCTGGAGGCCTGCGTTCACCGGCCGAACAGCCCAAGAGCACTCACCCACCCCCGAGTGAGACCTATGGATCACCAGCTCTGGCCCTGGACTTGGGTTTCTGACCCTGTCCAGAGGCCAGGCAGCAAGCCCCACTGTGTGCCAAGCTGGCTGCCTGCCCAGGGCGTGAGAGCCCATTTTCGAGAAGGACCTAAGGCCTGGGAGGGCCCAGGGACCGAGGTCCCACAGGGGCCTGGAGCTGGAGTCCAATGAAGGAGGGTCAGGCCTGGGTGGGAGTTACCCCCTTCATCAGGAGCTGGGAAAACAGAGGTCCCAAGTGGAGATGGGGGGCAGACCGTGGGGGCTCAGGGCCTGTACCCAGCAGGAGTAAAGGGCTGTATGAGGGTGGGGGGACCCAGGCTACATAGGAGCTGGGTTGGGGCCACCAGGCCTCCACCCACTCAGGCCCCAGTCAGCATAGACCCCACCTTGCAGGAAGCCCTTAGAGTCACTAAAGGGGATGCATTAGACATGGCACTGCCCAAGGTCGTGTGTGGCTACACCACCACTCCCCTGACCCCTGCTCAGGCCTCTCCCCTGGGCTGCAGGGGACCTGCCCAGCATCGCCCTTGGGGCTACCTCCAGGACGCTTGGGCCACAGAGGGTGGCGGGGAGGAGCCCGGGGAGTGGGGCTTGAGGGAAGGAGTTTGGGGCGGGGCCTAAGGGGGCGGGACTTGGAGGAGCCTGTGGGGAGGGGCTTTAGGGGCGGGGCCCGAGGGGAGGGCTTATGGGGAGGAGCCAGTGGGGAGGGCCTGTGAGGAGGGCCTGAGGGGGAGGGACCTGAGGGGCGGGGCCGGAGGGGGCGGGCCTGGGTTGTGCGGCCACCGGACCCCCTGCACAGCCCCCACAGGGAAAGCGTCTTAGTGGTCCTAGGCCAACACTTCTTCAACGAAACAACGGACGTAACACAGACGTTTGGCATCGAGAAGTATATCCCGTACCCCATGTACTCGGTGTTCAACCCCAGTGACCATGACTTGGGTAAGGCTTGAGACATGCTGGGGCGCACCAGGGCCAGGGATGTGTGTGTGCCTTGCACACCCCAGGCCAGAGCCAGGAGAGGGGCAGGTGTGGATAGGCATCAGGCCGACCTGGGAAGAGGGAGAGGGAGGGAAGGGGCAGGAAAAGAGAGACAGAGGGTTGGGAGAGGGGAGGTGGAAGGGGAGGGCAGCAAGGGAACCCGGTATGGCAGAGTGGCCTTGGTCTGGCAGGAGGAAAATCTGGCTGGCCAGCTTTGCTGAGCCCTGGGCTGGCCCCCTGCTCCTCAGCCCCTGCATGGACCCCCACGTCCCAGGCTGACCTCTGGTCTCTCTCTTGGCCAGTCTTGATCCGGTTGAAGAAAAAGGGGGACCGCTGTGCTGTCCGCTCCCAGTTTGTCCAGCCTATCTGCCTGCCTGAGCCTAGCAGCCCCTTCTCTGCTGGACACAAGTGCCAGATTGCGGGCTGGGGCCACCAGGACGAGAGTGAGTGGGGGTGGGGGCACCATGCCCCGGGGAGTGGTGGCCAGCCCCAGGGAGCCTTGCCCAGCCTGAGAGCACCCTGTCCACAGATGTGAGTGGTTACTCCAGCTCCCTGCGGGAGGCACTGGTCCCTCTGGTTGCAGACCACAAGTGCAGCAGCCCGGAGGTGTACGGGGCTGACATCAGCCCCAATATGCTGTGTGCCGGCTACTTCGACTGCAAGTCTGACGCCTGCCAGGTGAGCCAGGGCTCAGCCCCAGATCTCAAGACTGCCTGCCCCCTGCTAGCGTTTATCAAGGGCTCCAGAAGCACTATCTTCTTTAGGCTGCAAGTCAGTCCTGAGATGGAGAAGCTGCTTTACTTCCCATTTTATAGGTGTGGAAATTGAGGCCCAGAGAGGCCCTGCCACTGTTCCCAGGTCACACAACTCAGAAGTGGCAAGGGGAGTTTGACACTGGACCACATGAATACAACAAGCCCCTCTGGGGGAAGTCAAGGCGGGCATTCCAGAGGCGGGGGCATTGACACTTGTTTTGAAGGGTGAATAGGAGTTTGGCAGAGGGCTGTTATTTCAAGTGGGGAGATTAGCCCAGAACACAGGGACCACCTGGTCCACATAGGATGCGTGCTGGTGGGTGGTTTGGGGAGCCAGGCTCAGATGCACGTTCCTGATCATGGAGTTGAGAGGAATCCATGGCGGAGTTTAGAAACTGGAATGACTGGTCAGATGCTGTCACAGCAGCCCTGGAATGAGGGGACTTCATGTCTAGGGGGCCGGGGGAAGGTGGGATAGTTCCTTCACTTGGAAATACCTTTGTCATCTGTCCCCCGAGCTATCAGGAAGTCTGTGTTGGGAGCTCCTGGGGAGTATTCCCCAAAGGGGACATCTGAGACACTTCAGGGACATTTTCAGGGTTGGGGTGAGGGAGGCAGAGCAGGAGTGGGTGGTGAGGTGTTTTGCGACTACTGAGGAGCTGAGCTGGTGCCTGGCTCTGACCAGCAGCCCTGCCGCAGGGGGACTCGGGTGGACCCCTGTCCTGTGAGAAGAATGGCGTGGCCTATCTGTATGGCGTCATCAGTTGGGGTGATGGCTGTGGGAGGCTTAATAAGCCTGGCGTCTACACCCGCGTGGCCAAGTACGTGGACTGGATCAAAGACCGGATATGGCCCCCTAAGCGGCCTGTGGATCCCTCCTGAGACAGCCCCCACCTCTGGGTTGGGCATCCCGCCTCTGTGCTGTTCCCAGATTCCTAACAATAAATATGCTTCCAAGAACCAGGCGCACAGACCCCACACCTCTGCACCCCACCCCCTCTCAGCCTTCCCCAGGGCAGCTCCCCATCTTCCCTTTCTCAGTGGAGAAGGGAGCCTACAGCCCCAGGGGAGGGTCTGGCCCCAAGGTCCAGGGGGTCAGGGCTGGGTACCTAGTGACCTTCTCCTAGCCTACCCACCTTGGGCCACCTCCAGGCAGCTGGGCTGGAGCCCACATATGCTGGTTGCCCCAGGACAGCGCACAGAACTTGAAGACTTAAGACAGGTTATTTGGAACTACCTACCCGCCCTCATTCTGTTTGGAGAAGGCGCCGTGACTGTGGCTGTCCCTTAGCACTGTTTCCTAGGACGAAGGCCAGAGACCCCCTTGCAAAGAAACCAGCAGGCCCACGTGTCAGGGAGTGGAGGGCAGTGGATCACTACTGGGCTGGAGCTCCTGGAGCCAGGAGGCTGCTGCCAGTGGGCCAGCACACCTGGGGGAAGGAATCAGAGATGCCTGGAAGAGCCTCCATTCCAGGAAGAGGGAGCAGCAGGTGCAAAGGCCCTGAGGCAGGCTTACCTGAATCAAAATAAAGAAGTGCGGCTGGAGACCTTAGAAAGCAGGGATGGGTGGTTGCTGCGGTTGCAGTGGGGTACTGGGTTTGCCCCAGGGGTCCCTGATGGGGCTTCAGCAGGGTGGACAGGGGATGGCCTGGGAGTGTGGGGGTGGGCAGAGCTGTTCTGTAGACAGCCCCCCACCCCCCAGTGCCCAGTAGCAGTGCCTTGGGGGCTGGGAGCCCTGGTCTCAGGGAGAGGGCCGAGATGGCCCCACATTTGGTCATCCAGGCCCATACCCACCAATCCCGCTCTGGGAGGAGGGGGACCCTCCTCCCAGAGCTGCCCAGAGGATGGGGGTCCTCGGCACAGTCCCCACACACCTCTCCTGCTCCTCCTGGACCCCCAAAGCCACTTCCTCTCCTGTCACCTCCACAGCCCCCACCTTAGACCGGGTCTTCCTGCCTCTGTCTGAGGTGACAGACCAGGACTTTCTCTAGGTCACTGTCCCCCACCTTGGAGCATCCCCCAATCCCTGGGGTGCACCCTACCTACCTCCAGCCTGCTTCTGCCCTGCACTGCCCCCCTACTCTGTGCTCTGGCCTCCCTCTGCCCATGCTCCTGCTGTTCCCATGCTTCTAGAATGTTCTTTCTCATACTGCCCTCCCCATTTCACCCAGCAGAGCTCAGGCCACTCCTGGACGCTGTCCCATGAGGCCAGCCCAGTGGGGCCCTCTCCCGGCTGTTCTCCCCATTGGCACAGAGGTCATGGGCTTTGCCCGCCTCAGCTCTCTGGGCTGTACCCCAAAACCAGACCGATGCAATGGGAATAAGGGCAGCTTTGCCTTCCTCCTGTGATGGGGAGTCCAGCACTCAGCCACTTGCTGACCCAGGTTCCCCGGCTGCATCTGTTCCCCATATCAAGAGAGGAAGAGCAACCCAGAACTGCCTTCTCTGGGGGTTCCTGCACAGAGCTCTTGGGGGGAGGGTCCCCCTCTCAGAGGACAGAGCCTGGTCCTGGGAAGGCCCAGGCAGGTGTGCAGGGTCCCTCTCTGCATGGTGGGACTCGGAGCCCTAGGGCCGCCTGAAACGCTCTGCTGGAGCCCCACCACGTGGGTCCCAGCCCAGACCACTGAAGCTGGTGCCGTGGCTACAAGAGCACTGGGAAAGCAGGGCCTCCAGTAACCTGGGCTTGGCTCTGCACACCCCCCTTCGCCCCCTGACTCTTCTCTCCTGTGGGTGTTGAGTGTGGGTCTGTTAAAGTGGTGACTCCTGACGAGAGACGGTCCGTTGCGTGGCGCCGAGCCGGCTGGCCTGCAGTGAGCCATGTGGAGTCCATGCGCACCTGGCATCTTCCAGCTGCTCCTCCAGGTCGCTGTCCATTCTCTGCCTTCTGCCCCCAGAGCTCTGGTGCCCCAGGAGGCTGATCTCCACGGATGGCATGGCTCCCATGCCCGCTGGGTTTTGAGGACACTGAGGAGGCCCCCAGCAGGTCAGAGGAGGGAGGAGAGTGACACTGGGATATTGGTTTCCCTGGCTCCCCCGTTCGGAGTCACCTCCATGTTACAGGGTGAACCGTGTCCTCTTAAAATTCAAATGTTGAGGGGCGCCTGGGTGGCTCAGTGGGTTAAGCCTCTGCCTTCGGCTCGGGTCATGATCTCAGGGTCCTGGGATCTAGTCCCACATTGAGCTCTCTGCTTGGCGGGAGCCTGCTTCTTCCTCTCTCTCTCTCTGCCTGCCTCTCTGCCTACTTGTGATCTCTCTCTGTCAAAATAAATAAATAAAATCTTTAAAAAAAATCAAGTACCCTAATTATTATTTTAAAAAAAATTTAAATGTTGAAGTCCCAGCCCCAGGACCTCAGAATGGGATCTTATCTGGAGGGAGGGTCGTTACAGAGGTGATCAAGTCCCCATGAAGCCCCGGGCACGGGCCGGGACCCAAGAGGACTGCATCCCTAGAAGGAGGGGATGTGGACACAGTCATGCACACGGAAGTGCCACAGGGGACAGTGACCATCTGCAAGCCAGGGACCCTCTGTTTCATGGTCCAGGGACCTTTCCCTCGTGCCTACAGGTGGTATCCACTCCTCCTGTCTAGCCCCACCCCCTCACTCACCCCTGGTGACTCCCTTCCAAGACCACCGCTCTGAATTGTCCTGATAGTGTGTGGCCTGGTGGGCCCCAGGGTGACCTCCGCCTCTGAACTATTTTTTTAAAAGATTTTATTTATTTATTTGACACAGAGAGGCAGGCAGAGAGAGGGGGTGGGGAAGCAGGCTCCCCGCTGAGCGGAGAACCCGATGCGGGACTCTATCCTAGGACCCTGAGATCATGACCTGAGCCAAAGGCAGAGGCTTAACCCTCTGAGCCACCCAGGCGTCCCCGCCCTCTGAACTTTTTATAAGTGTTTTACGATCTTGTATTTTGTTTAGGATTTCACATCAGGCTTGTGAGTGAGATTGGCCTTCCTTGCTGTCTTCAAATGACTCACAGGATCTGTTTGAGAGTGTGCCTTCTTTATTATTCCCCTAGGACTCCGCATAAGGCTGGAATGATCTCTCTCTCTCTCTCTCTGAAAGTTGGGTGACTCCTTTATGAAATGCCCCGGGCCCCTTATTTCCTTTGCAGGATGACATTTTCCTACGGTTCGGTATGTTAATCGTTACCAGCCCCAAGGAAAATTCTGTTTCTTCTTGAGCCAATCACAGAAGTTGCACTTTTATGAATTGACTATCCAAACTTCAGCAGAGGGCCACAGAGCTGCTGGCATTCCCCCGTCCCTGAATCTCAGACGTGCCCACGTCCTTCCTTTCTGTCGGCTGCTGGAAGGTTCTCCATGGGCCGCCGGGCCTGCTGCTGAACATCTGCTTTACTCCAGTGGATCTTTCAAAAATACCTTTTCCGCTCTGGCAGCTTTTCCGACCCCCTTCCCTGCGACGGGCCATGGGGTCCCCGTGATGGGTGCCAACATGTGTTCCCTCCCTCCCCAGCCCTGCCAGCTGTCTGTGAGACTTCTGGCTGGTTCTTCTGGGCTGGGCTGGCTCCTTCTCTTAGCTGGAGGCATCAGTGGGTCTTGGGCTGTCCCACTCCTGGGGGCCAATGAACGGGCTGTTGGCTGGGGCCATGTGGGGATGAGGCCACGTGTGGTTTCTCACCCAGCAGGTCAGCCTAGGCTTGTTCACGTGGGGGGCTCCCAAACAGAGTGTCTGTGAGCATTCCCACTGTGCCTCCCTCCTCAAAGCCAGCAGCTGGCCGGTGGAGAGGCAGATTCAGTCTTTGTGGGATGGGGTATATGGCCTCATTTCCAGGGGTGAGGCTGTGGGGGCATCATTGCCGCCATCTTTTCAAGGGATCACCCCCATTCTCTGTTGGCTTGGGCTGCCCCGCTGGGGAGGAGACAACAGAAATTTATTTTCTCACCATTCTGGAGGCTGAAGTCCAAGATCAAGATCCAGCAGCACTGGTTTCTGGTGAGGCCTCCCTCCCAGACCGTAGAGGGCTGCCTTCACACTGTGTCCTCACAGACTCCTGTGTGCATGTGCCCCAAGAGGGGAGAGATGGCTTTGTGTTCCCCTTTACTGGTGAGGCTGAGGTTCTGTGGGATTGGGACACTCCCTCTTGACCTCACTTAGCCTGACTTGCCTCCTTAGAGACCTATCTCCAAATACAGCCACATGGAAAGGTGGAGGCTTCAACCCATGGGTCTGGGGGACACGACTTAGCCAGTGGGATGTATGTGGGGGCTGGGCCTGGGAGTGGCGGTAATACCCTCTGCCTGTGCGCCCCTGGCCATGCCTCCTCCCTGCATCCCCCCCTTAACCAGGGGGTGCCGTGAAATGTGAGTGAGCGAGGGGGGTTGGGGGTACATGGGGCAGGTGCTATGTGTTCGTCCCCAGCCACACTGAGCTCCTGGAGGCCCAAAATGAGATGCCGGGCTTGGTCCTGATGATCCCTGTGTTTGTGACCCAGGGCCATTTTCAGAGACCCTCACACGCACGGTTGCACATGGGGGCCTATCATCATAATGAGGCCGGAAGAGGAAACTGAGACCAGAATGTCACGTGATGGTTTGGGTTCACCAGGTGGTGAGTGGAGGGGGGGCAGGTGGCTGGGGGGGGGGCTCAAGAGGCAGGCGCTATGTCTGCACAGCCAATGATGGGACGACGGTGCCCCGTGGCCACAGACTCTGGCAGCAGCAGTAGCATCCCAGGCCACGATGTCCAGCAGCGGGGCCCCGGACTGTGTGGTCCGCCCGCGGTGCAGCTGTCGTTCATGGCCGTGGGCTGCTGGGTGGGCGCCAGCCGTGTCCCGTGGCTGCCAAGCCCAGCTGTGTGGTGGTGTGGGGCCAGGGTGGCATCCGGTCTCAGGAACATGGCTGTGCATCCCAACTGCCCAGCCTCTCAAAACTCCCACAGGCTCTGCGGCCTCTCCTGGGTTCAACTGGAGGCCTGACGTGCTTCCAGCAAATTCCTTCCTCCTTCTGTGGCCAGAGTCCTCTTCTGCCACTTGGAACCAGCAGCTCTGGCCATAACCACTGGGACAACAGTTCCTGTGCCCCTCTGGGGGGCTGGAACAGAACACCAGAGGCGGGGTGGCTAAGAAGCAGACATTTGTCTCTCATAGTCCTGGAGGCCAGAACTCTGAGATCTGGGTGCGGGCGTGCTGGCTTCCTGAGTGTGGACAGGTGCCTCCCAGGGTCGGTGGGGCGGGGGGGCACTCACATGTCTGAGAAAGGGCATCTCTCTGTATCACTTCTTACAAGGACACTGTAAGGGCACGACATACCTTCCTCAGCTCACAATGAGCTTACACTGAAAATATCATGAGTCTAAAATGCATGGAATGCACCTAAGCGACCAAATGCGTAGCTCAGCGGGGCCGGGTGGGCCACACGCTTGGGACACCCACATTAGCCTGCAGGTGGGCAGGACTGCCCAGCACGAGGCAGAACACAGTGTCAGTGTTCTAGAACACAGTGTCAGCCGTCTCCTGGGTCTCCCTGGAAAAGACCCGCAGTGGGAATCTACAGGATGGTTTCTACTGGATGGGCATGGTTTCCCCACCATCCTAAGGTTGAAAAATCCTCAATGGAATAGTCTGTCACTGGGTTCCGCGGGCTCTGCCCTCCTGATCTAATCATGTCCCAAAGGCCCTACCTCCCAGCTCCGTCCCTCTGGGGGTTGGTCTCAAAACATGAATCTGGGGTCCATAGTGGGAGCTGAGGGGCAGAGGGGCCCAAGGTCAGGAGGTGGGAGGAGGCTCTCCTGCCATTTAGCAGCCCGGTGGAGGGAGGGGACGCGCCTCGGGCCGCATTTTCTGGGGCCAGCGGGGGAGCAGGTGCAGCTGCTGGGCGTGGCAGGACCTGGGTCAGGGCCAGCTGGGGAATGCAGCAGGGGCGGCCCCTCCCTGCAGGGACGTCTGAGTGCCAGGGGCCCAGGCGCAGCGGATGTGTCTCTGGCCCCAGCCCCCGGCCACCATCCGGCTCCAGGCCGGCTGTCCTGCGCCAGCCCCTGGGGGCCTGAGCTGCGTGGGGGCATGAATGGGGCTCTGTGGCTGGGCAACTACTCTGCCAAAGGCGGCACAGGTGATATGGGGATGGGGGAAGTGGTGGCAGTGGGAGAAACAGAGCTCCTTCTGGGCCTGGTGTAACCCTGCATTGGAGTCCAGCCTGTGGCCCACCAGGGACCCACCCTGTCAGGTCTTCAGGGACCACTGGGGTGAGAGTGTGCCCTGAGGGGGTGAGCCAGCCTTCTGCACCTGCACCCAGCAGGATGGCTGCTGCTTGGGGACTCCAAACCCCCTGCCCTCCCCCCTGCCCGCTGCTCTGAGTATTACGCCTGAAGGGCCTGGATGGGGTAAAGACACATTCAAGCCCCACACATGCCAGCCTTCTTGCCGTGCAGGTGCTGAGTTTCTGGAACAGTGTTTACTCCTTCCCTCTTCTCCCTGCTGGATCATAAGCCCCTCAAGGTTGGGAATGGGAAGGAGGGCATACTACGTTTCTAGGGTACTGCCCCCCAGCTCTGCTAGTGCCCCCTTGTTAAATACTCCTGAAGCCATGGGTGTTGAAAGCCATCTTGGAAATGAGGGTAGATGTCCAAGGGGTACACCTGCCAGGGCCCCCAGACCACCTGGGCTCTGGAAGAACCAGGGGCAGCTGGATTCAATCTACAGGGTCTGGGAGGGAAAATCCAGAAGCTGAGAGCCCTCCACCTCCTGCTGTGAAGGGGGCTCCCGGTGGGCCTTCCAAAGAGCCTCACAGCACCTCTCCAGAGGAGATGGCTCTTAGCTGGTGTCACTGTCAGGGAGACCAGACACACTGACCTGGGATGGGGAGGGAGTGGTTCTGGTCCCATCCATTGGCCCACAGCAACCTGCACTGGGATCCATGCTGCCAGGGGACACGAAGGGACTCCCTCCCCACTACCCTGCAGAGGAGGGAGCTAGAGGCCTGGGGGTGGTGAGGCAGCAACCTGGTCTGCGTCCTCCAGGGTCAGGGGGTGGTCAGGGTGTCTGGGGACAGCCCTGGGGTGGGGGGAGGGGCAGGGGCCCGAGGGTGAAGCCGGGTTGGTTGAAGACACACTTGGAACGCGTCTCCTTGTGGTCAGGGTGTTTCCTTTGCTTTGGGATGAGAACCCCACCCCCCACCCCCGCCCAGGGCACCCCTTGGGAGCCCCAGGCGGCGGGTGCAGGTGACCCCAGGTGCCCCGCCCGCGCCCCGCCTCCTCCTCCGCCCCCGCCGGCCCGCCCACCGCCCGCGGCGCAGCGCCCTCCCCGAGCTATTTTGAAAGTGACCCTGGCCTGCGCGGCCGCGGGGCGCCAGGGAGAGGCGCGGCGGGCGCGACGGGAACCATGACAGAAGATGACCGAGGCGGCGCTGGTGGAGGGCCAGGTCAAGCTGCGGGACGGCAAGAAGGTCGGGGCGCGCGGCGGGCGCGGGGCGGGCGCGGGGCGCGGCGGCCGCTTACGCTCCCTCTGTCCCCGCAGTGGAAGACTAGGTGGCTGGTGCTGCGAAAGCCGTCGCCGGTGGCAGGTGAGCGGGCGCGGGGCGAAGGCGGGCGGCGGGCACCCGGGTCTCCGGAGCCTAGCCCGCCCGGAGCGCGGCCAGCTCGCCCGAAATAGCCCCGGGGCGCCGGCCGGGCGGTAACCAGAGAGCGGAGCGCGCCGCCTTGGGGCCTGCTCCTGCCGGGACCCTCCTGTACCCCAGCTTCCTGGGAAGGCCTGCCGGGGCTGGGCGGTGGGGGACCGCGGGGCAAGGGGGGCGGACGGCAGGGGTCAGGAGTGCCAGGGCGGGGGGTGCTCTCCCCTCCCCTCCCCTAGCGGGCAGGGGGAGCACCCCTGGGGAGGCGTCACCCCTGTGCACCTGGGGGGATTGAGTGGTGCCCCTGAATCTGAATCTGGAGGGGACCCTGCAGGCAGCGTCCACCCAGGGGGCCCTTCCCACCTTGGGTGGCGAAAGCAGAGGCTGGACCCCCAGGTAAGAACAGGGGTGCTTCTGCTGGGGAGAAGAGGCAAGACTAGGTTGTTGGGGGCGGGGGGAGTGACTGGGACTACCCAGCCCCCATCAGTTGGGTCAGCACCCCTAAAGTGGAAGGAGGCCAGCCACAAGCCTTGACGGAAACATTTGGCCTCAGCGAGCCATCCTCCTGCATTTGGGGGCTCAGAGCTCCCAGCTTGCAGCTGTTTCAGGAGACAGGTGTCCTGGTGTCCTGGCGTCAGCCCAGGCACCCTTGGGTCTGTGTTGGGTGCTGGGCGTGTGAGTGCAAACTGCCTCACACGTGTGGGGCTGCCAGAATGCCTTCCGGGGCGCCCAGGGTATCTGCCTGTCATTTCCCAGAAAGGGTTGGTGGGGGGCGCCCTCCCTGCTCTCTGTCCCAGGTTCCCTCGTTCCCTGGGCCGCGCCTGCTCATGGTCACCATCCAAGGGCCTACTTTTGGCTGGGGACACACTTGGTGCATTCCCAGGCCTCAGCTTCCCCTTCCAAGGGGGCCCTGTCTCCCTGAATGGCTCACTCAGCCACCCAGTTCTTCCTGTACAGACCCTGCGCGCAGTACTCCAGGGGCCCGTGTCCAGGGACAGGGCTGACCAACAAGGTGTGGGGCCTGGGGAGACCGAGTGGGCCCTGGAAGGTGGGATCGCAGAAGCACTGGTCAGACTGAGGGCAGGGGCAGCAGCAGAGCCCTCAGTACCACTGAGGAGCCTTGGGCCAGCTGTGGCTGGAGGCAGGGGCTGGCTGCAGGTTTGGGGGTGGGATGGACTGAGGAGTAGCCCCAGAGGTGGTCTTTGTTCCCATTGCAGCCCCGGGGGGTGGATTTTCTCTCAGTATCAGAGAGAGCTACCTGACTGGTGAGCTCCCTGCTGGACCCCGGGAGCACCTGCCGGCAGAGGGAGGGCCTTTCTGCACTGTGGGGAGTTTACAGGGGTCCCCGGGATCCAGAATCTGGATCTCTAGGCCTTGGTGGTCATGGAGCCTTTCCTGAGCCTTCCCGTGTGTGCAGGAGCAATAGGAAAGGCAGACCCCGTGCAGAGAGCACTGTAGGAGTAGGAACCTGGGGGGGAAACCCCCGGCAGAGGAACCAGGACTAGTTTTGAGGGGGTTTGTTGCAAGAGCGAGGGCACGACCCTCCAGGCAGGGCCTTGCATGAGAACCTAGATGGTGGAAGGGATGGAGGTCAATGTGAGGTAGGCTCCCGCCCCTCTGAGCCCACCTACCATCTCTAGTTCCTAGACCCAGAGTCTCACCCCGCCCTCCTGACCCCAGTCCTGGGGCACAAGGACCTGCCTCGCCATTCTTAGGCAGCCTGGTGGGGGCTGTGAGCCCAGCTGGTCTCCAACACCAGGGGTCGTGCAGACACCCGGGAGTGGGGCCTTGCCGTAGGCCCCATGCGGCTGGCAGCCTCTCTAAGCGGGGCGTATTCCAAGAGAGCCAGGCACCAGATGGTAGTGGTGGGGAGAGGCTGTGTCCCATGGGAATGGGCGTGACATTCCAGTCCCAGGCTGGGCAGGGAGTCAGAGGATGGAGTGTGAGCAGTGGCCAGCCTTTCCATCCTCGTGGAGACCTTGAGGACGTGCGGGGGTCAGGGCTGGGGGGGGGGATCTGAACCCCCAGGCTCAGATCTCGGTGTTGCCCACATGCACTGTGTGACCTACACTGGTCCTGGTCGGGCTTGTGCCATGGCACCCGCTGAGGGTGGATGGCAGCCTAGTGGGTAGGGGGCTGAACCCCATGGCCTGTGTGCTTCCATTGATGCCTGTGCTCTTGGGGTGGCCTGTCCTTGTGAGCCACAGAGCCCTGCATGCGTCCCCCATGAACAGTGTGAACGTGTTTCCTTCCCAAGTCAGATCCTGAACAGGGCTGGACTGGCGCTGTGTCCTGTCTCCCAGCTTCAGCCTGGTTAGCGGCCCCTGTTCCCAGCTGCTGTCTCCAGGCAGCCCCTACCCAGCAGAGTCCCTCTGGGCTCTAGCGGCTCAGCTGAAGGCACTGTGCCAAGGTCACTGACAGGAGGACTGACTCCAGCCGCTGCTGCTCCTGCTTCCACCGTCCGCGTGGGTGTGGACCTCTGTCTCCATCCTGCCACCGCTTCTCCCCAGGCCCGAGACCGGAGGTGTGCCTCTCCCCGGTCCGCCCTCCCCCAGGCTCTCAGCCCCTGGCTGCTAGCGGCTTTGAGGGCTCATGACCCCATGGTTATTTTTACATCTGCACACTGCCGTGTCCAGCCGCCTGCGTTTGTGCGCGGTGTCCGATGGACCTCTGCACTCACGTGTCCTGGAGGGACCAGCACAAGACGTGCCCCCGTTGCCCCCTCCCCACACGCCCCTGCCCCCCTCCCCCGAATCTGGATCTCTAGGCCTTGGTGGTCAGGAGCCTTTCCTGAGCCTTCCCGTGTGTGCAGGAGCAGTAGGAAAGGCAGGCCCTGTGTGGAGAGCACCTTAGGAATAGGAACCTGCGGGGGAGCCGCTGGCAGAAGAACCAGGACTAGGTTCCTCTAGGAACCTAAGTCCCCCCCACCCCCCCAATCCCCTGTCCCTGTGGTACCAGCACTTTTCTTCCCTCTGTCACATCTGCCTGCTGGAAGTCCTCCCTAGCCCCCCCCATCCCCAGCCCGGCTGTCTCCATGGTTGCCACAGGGCCTGGCCCAGCCTAGAGCACCTCTTGCCTGACCAGCCTCTGCTCTGCCTCAGGCTCACCAGGCCCCTGACCTGGCACCACATGCCACTCTTCCCCTTCCTCTCCTGTCCGCAAGCCCTTTGGGTTCCTGCCCCTGAGCCTTCACTCTGGCTGTTCCCTCCAGCACAGCACTGATCCTGGTGCATTGCGTGCTGGCTTCTGGTGTCACTTAGGAGTTTTCTGCGTTATGTCCTCTGGGAGGGTCTTGGCCCTGTGCTCAGGCCCCCGCAGCCCCTGTCATCTCTTTGACCATCTCCCCTCCTGGGTGTCAGCTCTGGGGGGCCTGGGCTGTCCCCCGGGTCCCCTGGCTGCTCATGAGGGGGATGATGGAGCAAGGGGCTTCAGAGTGGGAGGTGTGGGGGCTCTGAGGGATCCCAGCAGGGGGTCTTTGTGGGAGCCCAGTCGACCACCCTTGCTCACAGCAGGGCACAGTTGCTGCAGGGCACGGTGGGCTCAAGGGGGATCCTGGCCCAAGGCTCCCTGCTGGGGGTGCTCTGTGCCTGCTGTTGGAGGGCATTTGTTGGGGGTTAGGGCTGTGTTAGCACCTGGCCTGGGCAGAGCAGTGTCCATTCCTCAGACGGAAAGCAGGCTGAGCCTGAGTCTGTGGTCATGGACGTGACTGGGACAAGGTCAGCCAGTCTCCTACTATGGCACCCGTGTCCTTCGAGGGGCTCAGCAGCCACAGCAGTGGGGTGGGGTGTGTGCGTGTATGTGTGCAGGTATGTGGGTAAGCACATATGTGTGTGTGTGTGTGTGCTGGTGAGTGTGTGTGTGTGCGCATGTCTGCCTGCGTGTATACCTGTCAGTCGTCGCTGCCTTGGCTTACCTCACCATCACCATGAGCCCCTCCTTCCCCTGCCCAGGCCTCCAGCCACCTGGGCCCAGACCCTCTGCGGGCCCTGTGGATGGCCCTGCATCCTGTCTCTGGGGCCAGGGTGCAGCCTGGCCACCCCCTGGTGCCCTCCAGCCATGAGCTGGGCCCACAAGGCCACATGGATGGGAGCCCAGTGGGGGCCATTGGAGCAGGGGGTCCGGTGCCCTTCCTGAGCCGCCAGCCGGGAGCCCTCACCAAGCGACCAGTCTTGTTGGGCTTCCTGGGAGGGGTGAGGCCATAGGGTGCCCGGTGGAGCTGTCCCTCTGGGGTAGGCTTCGGCATGCTGGCCCATGTGTGTGCAGGGGTGCTGTGGCCCGGGAGGGGTGGATGCTGTCTCTCCTGGGCTGGCCCTACTCTGTCTCAGGCCGGACCTGAGCACTCACATCCTTCCGGTGCCTGTCGATGAAGCCGCTTGGTGGTGAAGAGCGCTCCCAGGGAAGGGGTTTTAAAAAATAAGATCAATTTATTGCCCCAGGGGATGCGGAGGGGAGAGGGAAGCGCAGTTGCAGCCCCCTCCCGAGGCCCCACACTTGCTGTGCCCAACCTGGCCCCTTCCCCACCACCCATTTCCCACCTGTGCTGCTGGGGCTTGGGGGCTCTTAGCGTGAGGTGGATGCCAGCTGCTTTAGCCGAAACCGGGTGGTGACCTGGGTCAGCTTCCCACCCCGGCCCCCCTCACTCTGGGCAGAAGGTGGGAGAGCCACATAGCCGCCTCCCTCAGCCTGTTTGCAAGCAGTGACTTGGAGGATGTGCTAGTGTCCTGGGGCTGCAGACATCTGACAAAGCCGGAACCCAAACAGATGGAACAGGACCGTGAGGAGAGCCTCAGGGACGGATGCCGGCTCTTACCACGTGATGGCGCTGTGGCGGCGGTGGCAGACTCCGCTCTAGGCCTGGACTAGGCAAAGTACCACCCCGAGCCAAATCTGACCCTCTGCTTGTTTCTGCAATACAGTTTTATTGGAGCGTAGCTGTTCACTCACACTTTACTCTGGCTGCTTTCACAGTTAGGTCTCTGGGCCAGATGCTGCATGGCCCGTGAGACCGGAAGCAGTTCCTGTCTGGCTCTTTACAGAAAGCTGCATTGACCCTGCTTGTGGCTCTATTCCTGGGAGCATGACTCCTAGAACAAAGGAGGTGACATTCTCACTCATCTGACAGATGGTTCCATGCCCTCCCTATCCTTGAGCAGATGACCTTGAGCAGGTCCTTGCCCTGCCAGCAAGAACCCACCTTCAGGGCTGCTGGGAGAGGGGACGGCTGGGGATGGCAGATAAACAGGGCACCAGCTTCTATACAGACAACCCGCTGTGCAGGATCCCGGAGCCTGCTGGGGGGAGAGGAGCAGCAAGGGCGGTTGTCGTGTCCCAGCGTGCGCGGGCGGCCTTGCCTGGTGCTCCCTTCTGAGGCTGGCCGTCCTGTCCTGTAGGGAGGCCCTTCTCACGGCTCTCTCAGTGCCCAGACCTCTGGTGACACAGGTCGGGACGTCTCCATCATGGAGCCAGAGCCAGGGGGGCAGGCCCAGCCTCTGCCCTTGGGGCCTGTGCGCCGTGCGGGACGTTGCCCTGGAGCTGCTGGGTGGCTTGCTGGGGGCCATACCTCGAGCCCGGGGCTCTTCCTCTGCAGGGGGCGCAGGGGCGCACAGGGGCTCAGGGGCGGTGCTGCTGACGGCCTGTGCCACATGTCTTGCCCTGCTCCCGCAGACTGCCTGCTGATGCTGGTCTACAAGGACAAGGCGGAGCGAGCCAAGGGCCTCCGGGAGCGCAGCAGCCTGACGCTGGAGGACATCTGTGGGCTAGAGCCCGGCCTGCCCTACGAGGGCCTGGCCCACACGCTGGCCATCCTCTGCCTGTCCCAGGCTGTCATGCTGGGCTTCGAGAGCCGCGAGGCCATGTGTGCCTGGGAAGCCCGCATCCGCTATGCGCTGGGTGAGGGTGAGTGGAGCCGGGGCGACACACATGGGGCGAGGACGGGGACCCTCACACACAGGCTGCCAGAGCCATGACATGTGTGCCGAGTGCCTCCCCTGCCGAGGCCTGTGCCTTAGGCTTGCCATCTGGGAGGGGATTTAGGGAGCAGCAGGGGCCGCGGGGCCGTCTAAGCTCCCTGACTCAATCCTGTTAGAACATGGCCCTTCCCCCGAGGGGCCTCTGTCCCAGCACAGTGACCATCCCCATGCTCCCCTTGGCTGCCCACCCTTTGTCCCCTGAGCCTAGAGCCAGTGTTCCAGGGGGAGGGAGGCCGCAGAGACCCCGTCCCGCTGCATTGCCCACCAGGGGTGTCGTGCCTTCTGCGCTTGAGCCGGGGAGGAAAGGAGGGCCGGTGCAGGGGTGGCCAGGCAGGGCACAGAGGTGGGGGGCCCCTGGTGAGCTGGGGGAGGAGGAGAGCCTCACGTCAGATGCCAAGGAACACAGCCTTCAAGATCAATGACACTTTAACATAGTCTTTAAAACTCTCAGGATCAACGCACAGAGCCTGTGATGAGCAGAACACCGACACTGACCCTGCCCCGAGCCTGCCCTGCCTTCCCCTGCCCTCCTGACCCATCCCTGCAACCCTGACCAGCCTTGTCTTTATTTAGCCATTTGATACTCCATTCATCACAGACTTGTGCATTAATTTTTGTTTTAACAAAAAATCATTATAATATCTCTGGCCTCAGCTGCTGCGTGTTTGGGGCCTGAGCCAGGGGCTGCCCGGGGCTGCTGGGGTCAAATTGGCCTTATTAGGACAGGGAGGGTGGCCTCTGGACCAAGATCACATCTGGTGCTGGGCACAGGGGCGGGAGGGCGCTGTCTGGGCTGGGGTGGGGGGCAGCTGGGCCTCTGCTAGTGGTGACGCCCTCTTGCTCCTCCCCTGCCCCCAGTGCATAGGTTTCACGTGGCGGTGGCGCCAGGCACCAAGCTGGAGAGTGGCCCTGCCACCCTTCACCTCTGCAATGACATCCTCGTGGTGGCCAGGGACGTCCCCCCAGCAGTCATGGGCCAGTGGAAGCTGTCTGACCTCCGGCGCTACGGGGCCGTGCCCAACGGGTTCATCTTTGAAGGCGGGACCAGGTGTGGGTACTGTAAGTACGTGGGGCCCTGAAACCTATGGCTTGGAGCTGCGTGTCTCTCCCCGGCCCCCCCTCTGCCACGCGTGCCTTGCTGGCATCTTGGGGACATGGCGGGCGAGGGTTCTGTGTCTCCAGACCTGGTGCTCAGCCGGGGCCAGACCCTGGTGGCCCCTGTCTGGGCCTGGCTGCTGAGGGTGGGAGGAGGGCACCCAGCTCCCTGGAGCCAGGCTGGCCCATTGCAATGCCTGGCCCTGGGTCTGGTCACGGAGCTTCGGGGCATTTATATTCAGACTTAATGAAAAAGAGAAAGAGGGGGAAAGAATGAGCATGTCCATTGAGGATGTGCCGAGAACACATTTGTGGAGCAAGGATTCCTCGTGGCCACACCAGCTTGAGCCCTTGAGCCCTGACAGCAGGCAGACATGGGGAGGACAGGTGCCCTGAGGTGCAGGTGAGGCTGAGGGCCAGGCCCCCCATGCTGGGGGCTGCGGTGGTGCCCCGGTGAGGAGTGTGTTCCCGAAGTGTGCCTGCAGGCGGGAGCAGATGGGAGCCAGCTGGAGTAGCAGAGCCTGGTCCTCCTCCCGCGGGGAGCTCTGCCCCTGTGGGGACGCCCACTGCTCGCCAAGTATGGCCATGTGCACGGCATTGGGAACAGGAGCCCCCTGCTCTCTCGCTGGAGGAGCCCGTGCCCACTGGTGCTGGTTGCCCAGGGCTGGCGGTGCAGCCTGGTGCCTCCCAATGACCTGTCCCATGCCCGGGACGACCTCAGCCAGGGTGTTGGGTTGGAGGGGTTTGGGTGGGAGCTATACACCCCTATCTCAGTTTGCCCTGGGACCTCTGCCAGATGGGGATCACAGCCCCCTCCCTTGTGTGAGGGGGCCCTGGAGGCTCTGAGTGGCAGGTCATCTCTCTCCACCTGTGCCTCCTCCATCTAGGGGCACTGATTCCCCCACTGACAGTCTCCCCTTGGTGGGAGGCCTATCACAGGTAGGTCCACAGGGCTCTGGGACTTTGGTCCTGCCCAGATCTCCCCAGCAGAGGGACCGAGCTGGGGGGCGTGTTCGTGCTGGCTGGCTGGGCCCTCCTTCTGCAAAGAGTGGGCAGGGTGGGACAGGCAGACGGGGACCACGTGCCAGTGGGTCCTGCCATGGGAGCCAGCCCTGGAGGGCAGCCTGTGGGACCCTGCCTCCAAGGGCCTAAGTCATATGCAGGTGAGGCTCCTGCTTCAGGCAGTGAGACATCTGAATTTTTTGATGGGTTGAGTCCTGGGCTTGGGGGAGGGGAAATGTCTGACAATGCAAAGGCAGGCCACGGGAGTGGGGAAGCAAGGTGCAGGGGGTTTGTGGGGCGGTGGTCTCCAGCTGTGGGGTGGGCGAGCCAGGCCCCAGGGTTTCTGAGTTCTGAGCACAGCTGCCCCGGGGGGATGTGTGGTGAGACACCAGCCAGAGCCCCCCTCCCACCAGATGTACCCTCAGGGCCTCAAGTTCTAGTATATTTGGTGGGGTCAGCACTCCTCCAGAGCAGTGGAGGAGAAGGGCACCCAGCCCTTCTGGGTGGGTGGTTGGAGCTGGGCCACTGGGCAGTGGATCCAGGGCAGCCCCCCCACTTGATCCCATCCACGTGGGGGCCCGGGAGGAGGGAGAGTGGGGTGCAGACAGCCCGGGGGAAGTACCGACGTGTGTGCCCTGGGAGGCCAGTCAGGGGACCCCTTGCCCCGGAGACCCTCATATTTGCTGGGCGTGATATAATAGGGCATCAGAAAATTCCGCCTCGGTGTGGGGGGCCCTCCCTGCCTGTGAACAACGGCGGGATTTGGGTGTGGCTGCTGCGAGGGCAGCCATGACCTCCAGGGCTGCTGGGAGCCCAGACGGAGCCCCTGTGGGGCCTTTCTGGGGCTGCTCCCAGGTGAGCCAGGCCTGCGGGGCTGGAGGCGGGTGCCCGGCACCCTGGCAGAACACTGACCTGGGATTCGGTACCCCCTGTGGCTCTGAGCTCTTGCGAGGACAGCCGACCAAGAAGAACACCTGGGGGGTTGGTCCTGTGGGGCTCCGTTGTTCAGAGACAAGTTTGCCAGGGCTCTGCCTGCATATGCTGGGTCAGAGACTGTCACACAGGGCCACTGCACCCCTGCCCGTGTGGTCAGACCACAGCCATTCAGGACCAGGGCCTCCCAGCAGGGACGTCAGAGTCTTGGAGCTGCTGTAGCCAGTGACCACAGACTGGGGCCTTAGAACAAGGAAAATGGATTCCTTCACAGTCACGTCTACAGTCAAGGTGTGGGCAGGGGGGCTGCTGGGAGGCTTCTCCTGCCTCTTCCAGCCCCTGGTGGCCCCTGGTGGCCCCTGGTGGCCATGGCCTTGTGGCCGCCCACTCCAGTCTCTCTGCTATCACACAACCATCTCCTCTGTCTTCTCTGTGGGATACCAGTGGTGGGATTTAGGACCAGGCCATAACCCAGGATCATGTCTCATTTCAGTTGATTAAAGACCATTGTTTCAAGGAAGGTCACAGTTCCAGGTTTGGGGTGTAACCTGTCTTTTGGGGACCATACTGTTCAGCCCACAACATGGGTCACCTTGACTGTGAAGGTTTTAGAATTTGGATCCTGATGGGCCTGTGGCCCTGGGAGTGTTTGATCTGGAGGATGGAGAGCTGGGTTGGAATCGTCGGAAGGGCCTGGCCAGTCTGGGGTCTAAGAAATTAGCAGCCCCTCCCTCCCCTGCTATAGTCTCAGCCCGACCCCTAGGCCCCCAGAACCACACCGTGTGGCGCTTGAGCACAGATAACTCCAGAGAGTAGGAAATGGTCCCCGGCCCTCTTTGCCCACCCCGAGTGTCAGGAGGTAGAGGGCTCAGGGTTCTGACGGGTGTGGAGGAGGCGTCAGGGTGGGGTATGACCAGGATTGTTTGGCGGAGGCCTCTCTGGGCGGGGCCAGGTACCTGGGGGCTCCATGCAGCTCTGGGTCCCTCACAGGTGGGCATTTCCTCTGTGTGGCCTCCACGTGGACAGTGGCCTGTTCATAGACAGATGGGAGTGGGCTTGTTGGCCAGAGTCCAGGGTCTCCCAGGGTGGCTTGATTCTCTTTCTCTGGGTTGGTGGCGGCCCAGTGTGTATGGTTAGGGCTTCGGGGCAGGAACAGAGGATGCGGCAAGGGAAGCCTGCCTAGAGCCCAGGGAAGGCAGGCCATGGGGAGGGTTGTGCGAGCTGAGCCTAAGGGTGAATGGAAGTTTCTCGGAGGGGGCCCGGAGGAGGTCTCTGTCCCTTGTGTTGACGGGTTCTCCTGTCAAGGGCATTTCCGCATCCACATAAGCCAGTTATATTTACAAGTGATCAGGGTCCTTGGATGCTGAGGACGTCAGCAGATGGCAGAAAGGTCCCTGAGCCTGTGGTGGAGGCGTGTCGTGATTAGTGGCTCTCAGAAATGTTCCCCCCCACCTCCCCAGCCCGGACATCCTGCGTGCTGGACCCTCCCACACTCACTGTGCCTGGCTCTTCGGGGTACTGTCCATGGCTTCAGCCTCTTGGGGCACAGTGGGCATTTCTAAATGACCTCTTTTTTTTTTTTTTAAAGAATGTATCTTTTAATGTTTTATTGAAATTCAATTATTTTTTTTTTTAATTTTTAAAAAGATTTTATTTACTGAGAGAGAGCTAGAGAGTGGGCACACAAGCAGGGGGAAGGGCAGAGGGAGAGGGAGAAACAGGCTTCCGCTGAGCAGGGAGCCCAACATGGAGCTGTATTCCAGGACCCTGGGATCATGACCTGAGCCTAAAGCAGATGCGTCACTGACTGAGCCCCCCAGGCGCACCTCAGTTTAGTTGTAAATGACTTTTCAAGCGAGTAAGCCAGGAGGAACTCTCTTGCTGTGTGCTTCAAACACTTGCGTTTTCCAGCTCTTCTGAGTCCGCTGGTGGGTGGACGCTGTGGTCCGCACATTGGGCGGTCTGGATGGAGCTGGCTGAAGCCCTGAGCACAGCAGTGTGTGTCCAGCACGGACAGGTGACCCGCACAGTGTGTACAGGAACCCTGCTAGGCGGGGGCAGCAGATGCAAGGCTCAGGTTACAGAAAGTCTGGCTGGACCAGAGTCTGCGCCGTCTTCCCCAAGTAGCAGGGAGCCATCAGAGGGCCTTGAGCAGGAGCATGCCACCCACATGTCTGTGTAAGGCAGTGACTTTGGCCCCAGGCTTCAGATGGGATTGAGGTGGGGGGCCTGCAGGGGGTTGGGAGAAAGCTCTGGAGGCCGAGTCAGGGGCATGTTGTTTGGGTGGGAGGTCACTGGGAACTTCAGGAATGTTTAACTATGGGGTGGTTGAAACAGGGAGAGAGGGATGGCCAGCCTGGGGTGGGCGGGAGAAGGAGGAGTGCTTGCTGGGACAAGGGTCCTAGGAGGGTGGAGCCCTGCCCTGACTAGGCCTGTTCCTGTGCTTTGCCCACGGGGAGGCATCCAGCCCGTGCAAAGGCCTGGCGGCCAGCTTCCTTTCCCTCAGCTGCACGTTGAGGGACACTTACAATTGGGGCCATTTGATAGGGATGGTTCCAGGTTCCTAAGAGAAGATGCAGTCTGCTCTCTGGGTCCAGACCACCGGGCACATTGCAGACAGTTTGTGGTTGATCGCGCCCCTCTGCTGGGAATTTTCCACATTGGAGGTGGGAGTAGGCCTGGAATCTGTTGGCCCCTTGGAGCTCACTAGGGGTTATCGTCCCAGGCCAGTCCTGGGGGCCCTGAGTGTCCAAGACGATGCCCTGGGCTTTCCCCCTTGGGGGGCTTTACTCTTCTCTGTTTCCTTCTGGGAAAAAAGGCCCAAGGGGAAGGCACTGTGTCCCCTGGCCCTTGGGGATGGGCAGTGTGTCCTCCTGTGGGAGGCAGCCTCCTCCCCGATCAGCAAACGCAAGACGTTCGGTCCTTGGACACAGAGGCCCACTCAAGACCGTCAGCTGGCCCTTGGGAAGAGGCAGAGAAATGTAAGATTGCGGGTCTGCCCCGAGGAGCCTCTTGCCTGAGCAGTGAGCGCCCAGGTGCCCAGTGTGCCCGTTGGGCGAGGGCGGCACGGCTGCCGGAGAGGAAGATGAGTCATTGAGGAGTGGGCTTCACTGGGCCTTGCAGGGAGCTGGAGAGGGGGAGCATCCCCTCCTCAGGGATGGAGATCCCCCCAGCAGCATTCCTACACCATGCCCAGGGTGGGCTGCATGGTGCCACGGCGCCTGTGAGAGGGCACAAGAATTGTTGGCTTTGCGTTCACTGTGGCAAAATAGACACGCGCAGGATGCACCATGTTAACCGCGGTCAAGAGGCATTAAGTGCGCTCAGTGTCGTGCAGCTGTCCCGCTGCCCTGTCTAGGCCGGCTGACACTCTGTTCCCTCCCTGGACCCCGACACCCATGGTCTACTTTTCGTGTCTGGGTCTGACTCCTGTATGGGGCTCACAGAGGTGGGATCACATGGTCCCTGTGTCTTCGTGGCTGGCTTGCTGCATGGAGCACAGCGTCCTCCAGGCTCATCCGTGCGGGAGCAGGTGTCAGGATGTCCTCCTTCCTCGAGGCTGAGCTCCATTGCACTGGGCAGATAGATGGACCGCTTCGTTTATCCGTCCCTCCATCTGTGGTTGCTGCTGTGGTCACGTGGGCGCAGGCCTCTGCTCAGTGCCTGTTCTCAGTTCCTGCGGGTGCGTACCAGACGTGGGATTGCTGGGTCTGCCTGTGATGTTTTGAGGACCCCCCACACTGTTTTCCATGCCGACCCCTCCCACAGTGCACTGGGATGCGGTTTCCCCACATTCCTGCCAACACCTGTTGTGTTCTGTGGTTTTGTTTTCAGTCTTTCTGGGGAGTGAGACCATCAGGGGAGATCGAAAACTTGATTTTGAATGAATGTGTTTCATTGAACTTTGGTCCTGTCTCTCAAAATAAGGGCAGAGAGAAATGAAATTCTGCTCAGCAGATATTTGCCTCTGTTAGGGAGCCCTGTGCAAAATGATACCAGAGGGTCCCAGTCAGCTGTGTTCTGAACAGAAGTCTAACACAAGGCAGGTTGGTGCTGCCCGAGCAGAGTTTTCTAGAACCTTCTCTGCACGGAACTCCTCCAGATGCTTCTAGGCGCTTTTTCCCCAACGGGACTTCACCGTGTGCTCTTGGTCTCCATGGAGCCGGGACACCAAATTCATGCAGAGCTCAGGGCCCTGGAGGTTATCTGGACTAACTGCCGTCCACAGAACTGGGCACATCCCACGTTTGGCTGGAAGAGCGTTTCTTTCTTGGGGTCATGACTCCTTCCGTGTGGTGCGCTGTCCTTCACGTTGGAGATATTGTCCTAGGAACTGACTGCACTTATAAAGCCCGTGAGGTTTGCCAGGGGCCCCCAAGAACCCAGCAGGTGCTGGCTTCCTGCTCAGCATGGTCTCTCTCCTCCCCATCCCTGTTTGCCCATGTCAGTGATTGCAGGGCAAGAAATACCCCAAATTGGGCAGCTGTGTCTTTGCCATGACTCTGGGTCAGGGATCTCTGTTCCATGGGGCGGACGGGTCGTTCAGGCTGTAGCATTGATGGGTGGCCTGGCTGGGAGATGCAGGATGGCCTCAGGCACGGACCCTGCCTGGGGCTGGGGCTTCATAGACAGCGATGGGGGAAGCTGCAGGGGCTGTCTTCACAGTGACTGCATGGCAAAGCATACCCAAGTGCCAGGAACACTTTCTTGGGGAAGGTCCACTCCCCCTGCTTCCCACTTTCCGCCATACTGAGTGCTGGGCGTCCCCTGGGCGTCCCCTGAGACACTGGGGTCCTAATGCCTCTGAAGTGGTCCCTGCATGTATGACGTGGGGCCTGGAGGCCAGGACAGATGAGGGCACGTGCCAAGCAGAGGACCACAGGGTGTGACCTAGAGGAGGGGCTCCCTCCAAGGAACACAGAGGGGATGATCAGGGCTCAGGGGTCAGGGATAGCGATGTCAGGTGAGCAAAGGCTTGATAAGTGAAGGTACATTACAGGTGGTGGAGGGATGTTGACAGATGGAGGTGGCCGCCTCCTTGGGGGAAGGCTCGGGTGGGCTGGTGTACTTCGGCAGCTCCTGGGGTCCCCAGGGCCTGGGCTGGGGGAGCAGAGCCTGCAGAGGCCAGCCGGTGATCAACGGGCTGTGTGTCCTGGAGGCCTTGCCTTCTGCCTCGGGCAGCCCAGCCCTCGCAGCATGTGCCGTCCCCAAGGAATCTCTGTGGTCAGCTCACTGGCGTGTATGGGGGCGGCCGCCATGGCCCCAGGCCTCGCCCACTGCGTCTTGGGAAGCGTGACGCTCAGCAGACGCCTGGTGGAATGCCGTCGGCTCCCCTCCCTTAGTAATGTGGTTTTTTATAGTCGGGGGACTGGTTGTGCCGTGGCCTCTGGCAGCTGACCATCTTGGGATTAGAGGCCCGGCCCTTTGTGTGAGCTGGCAGGCTGGCCCCCTCCTTGGGGTGGGGCAGCAGCTGGGTGGGATGCTGTGGGCCGGCCTTCTCCTCGACTGCCCTCCAGCCCCGGCCCAGGCACCAGCTCACAGTGGTGGTGTGGCTCCAAGTGGCTTGGAGGCCCGTCCATCTGGCCGGAAGCTCTTTGGTGCCTGGATGTTTCCAGATGGCCTGCTGGCTAGACTGGAGTCCCTCTTGGCCCCCTCCTGGCCTCAGTGTACTCATCTCTAAGTGGGCTTGTCACCTGCTTTCAGGGGGCCTTGAAATGATGGAGCTCCAACAAGCAGAGGGAGCTGGAGCGCTCTGATCCCTGGTGGGGGGCATTGCCTCGTGTGGGGGGCTGGCCCAAGCCCCCAGGATCCCAGGAAAACTGGTGGTGATTGTGGCCGGCAGCCAAGGTTTAACTGGGAAAT
>RCUC01122154.1:0-22797 GCA_003697995.1 Taxidea taxus jeffersonii | reverse complement strand
AAAAAATCCACTATCTCTGAGAAAACTGGAACAGCAAGCATCTGAAGTCCAGAATTGGCTAATATATTTTGATGGGATATTAGCTTTCCAATTTGTTAGATGCCGCTACCACGCTTATATACATACAAAACATTTCGTCAAGAATTAGGTATGTAGGCTCTTCAGACAACTAATTTCGTGGCCCTGATTAGAGTCCTGACCCAATGTGAGTAAAGAGTTGATGGGATAGGACAAAGTGGTTTCAGTTGTTAGTATCAGCAGTTTACCCTCTGCTTGCCTCTCTCAAAATGGTCATAGGACTTTAGAACCTGAATGGCAAAATTCCTCTCCTGAGTGATTAAAGGGCTCTACTCCTACTATTCTAGGTCATCTGCTTCCTTGGTGAGAAACAAAGATCTTGAGCCTGGCTCTTTTCTCTCATCCATGCATGCACCTTCAGCGGCAAAATTTCACTTGTAAGGGACTATTTCTACGGCAGCATGTAGGAGTGTTTTTCCATCTGTTTCATGTAACTAAAAGAAGCACCCTCAGATTTTTCAGGCCCAAGGCAAGAGGAATCCATCTACTGATTCCTTCCAACTTACAGAAATATTTACTGGGTGACAAGTCCTTCCGGAGGAGAAGATCTGGCCCACTATCAAGAAATACTGAAACCCTGGATTCTTTACTGGTTCTCTACTATAGCAGTGGGGAATTTGGGTTATTTCAAAAGGCATTGTAAACTGCCCCCTTCTTCTTGAGGAGAGATGGGCATAATGAGGTGGCAAAAAGCTATGGAAAAGAGAATTAAAACCATTCTTTACAAAAATGTAAAACATGTATCTCCATGGTGGACCTGCCTACAAAATGTTTGTAGGGTATGTTGCCTTCAAAAACTTTCCTTACACTACTGCTTCAGTCAACACATCTAGATAGATAGATGGATGGATGGATGGATGGATGAATAGATAGATAGAAAGGCACACACATACTCACACACACATTGAAGACCTTGATCGGAAGTGTTACAACCCCAGTGGATTGTTGAGTCTCAAAGCTCCCACTATAGGCATCTGACAGTTTGGTTGGGAGGAGAGAAATAAAGAGGGGAAATCTTCTGAAGGGAGAAGATAAAATTTTCTGAAATGCGAGAGAGAAAAGAGAGCTTGGGGGACAGACCTGCAAACAGGGAGCTAAACCTAGGAAATAGGGTACAGCCATGAGGTGATCTTAATGTGGTGTCAACATGATCTTTTCATTTTCAAGTGGTTTCGATTCTGACTTCTTATTTTTATTTCCCAGACTTCAGTGACCTCTGAAACACAACGGCCTTGTACAAAGCGACCTCTGAAACACAGCAGCCTTGTGCAAAGAAGTATTGTACATAAACAGGGGAGGAAAAGCCACAAACTCAGTGAGGACAACAGGCGGGAGGTAGCAGACAGTAGCTGTTTAAGGCAAATAGTAGCGAAGAAGTTCCAAATCACAAACCAGGTCAAAGAAGCAAATCCCCAAGGAGGACTGGCACGTGGAACTGGATACGAGAAAAGTGGAAAAGTAAGCCTTGGTCCAAGCAACATTCTTTTTCCTCAAATACTCTGAAAGAAGGAAACCACTGAAAAAGAAGGAGAGCGGCAGGTATTTGGGTTATATGGTTACACATGGCCTTTCATTGAACGTGGCTGTGCAACTCAGGTGAAGGATCCCTTCCAGCTACCAATTAAACCAAATTCCACGGATTTGGAATTGCCTTGGATTGCCTGCTTATATTGCAATGCTCCATGTTTTGCTCAAAGGCTCTATGGTATTGATCAAATATTTTTTATCTTCATTTATCCAAAGTTCCCTTCTAAAAACAAATATTCTTCCCAGGAAATATTCTATCTCATTTTCAAAATCTACGCATTTCTGAAATAATGGTATTCATTTGAATACTTCGATGATCATCCCAAACACACAAACTGAAATTTGGCCTAAAGAGCTAGAGATTGATAATATTCAATATAAAGTTGTTCTGCAGATTCATAAGAAATGGGGGAAAGGATTTTGGTTATTTAATATTTCTGAGGGGGCTTCTTCATTCTCACTAATGTCTTGTAAGTAGGAGTTATTGGTGTCTTCAAAGGAAATTTTGAATGTATCTTTGATCATATATAACTTGGCAAGATTGTCTTGGGAGAGCATGGTTTAGTTAGACAGGAGAGAGTGATCATTAGTGAATTCTCGTATCTATCTATCAATTTCAAGTTGTAGCTCATACATTGCCCTAAATCCACTTCAGAAATTTATGGGAAAATTTTGGCACTTTTGACACTTCAGAAACTAGTTAAGATAAATTGCAGCCTATGAGGCAGAGGAGGTAAAACAGACTCTTATTTGTAATTCAGTCCAAATTAAGTATTTTTAGCTACATACTCTAAGCTAGTTCTTAACTTTTTAATGGACTTTTAACCAGTAAATCCTAAATAAAATAATAATGTATAAATTCCATCATCAGAACAAAGGCAATTCCTATACATGAAATTATTCACAATTACAATAATTAACAGAAAAGAGATGATTTAATTTGAATTAATAAAAGTTTTAATTATTCATATTATATGGGATTGTCTTACTCTGTTTGGGCTGCCCTATTTTTTTTTTTTAATTTATTTATTTGACAGAGATCACAGGTAGGCGGAGAGGCAGGCAGAGAGAGAGAGGAGGAAGCAGGCTCCCCGCTGAGCAGAGAGCCCGATGCGGGGCTCCATCCCAGGACGCTGAGACCACGACCTGAGCCGAAGGCAGAGGCCCAACCCACTGAGCCACCCAGGCGCCCCTGCCCTATTAAAAATACTGAAGACTGAGTGGCTTAACCAACAAACATCTCTTTCTCATAGTTCTGGAGGTTGGGAAGTCCAAGATCAAGGCACTTGTAGACATGGTATCTGGTGAGGGCTCACTTACTAATTCAGAGACCACTGTCTTCTTGTGTTGTCCTTCCAGAGGGAAAGGGAGAATTCTTGTCTCTTCCTATAAGAGTCATTCATGGGGACTCCATCTTGATGAAATCGTGCATTCACAAATGTGCCATCTTCAAATACCATCATATTGGGGATTAGGGTTTCAACATATGATTTTTGGGGGAAAACAATATTCAGTCCATTGCAGGGTTTGTACATGAGTATCTCTGCACATACGTATAACTAAATGTATACCCATGTCAATAATTAAAACAAGGAAAATAAAGCATACTAGTCTGCCTAATCAGATTATTTAATTCAGCATAAAATATTGATAATTATTTTAACAATATCTTGTTATATCAAAAGAACATTAATTATTTAATTATGTTAAATTTTGTTAATTACTAATTGTTAATTTCAATTATTCATATCCACAAGTAAGGTTTTCAGATTGATTTGAAATGAAAGACTGGCTTATGATGAGGACAATCATTTCCTGAATAGCTATGCCAACAGTGTGACAAGTTTATACAGGGAAAACTAAGAAAGAATAATCAAATACAGAAATAATTATATAGCACTGGGTGTTATACTGAACTGATGAATCATTGAACATTGTATAAAAAAACTATGATGTACTATACCTTAGCTAAATGAACTTAATAATAATAAAAATGCTAAAAAAGAAATAATTATATTGAGCTAGTATTATCTGATTTCTTTAACTTCAGATTGTGGGAGTCTGCAGTTAATTTCCAATGACTCGCAAAGTTGGCTTGACCAATCTGACATTGTGATGCCTTCAGATTTCATGAACAGGAAGATGGCATATGTGGATCAGGATTCCACATATTGCTTCTAACATGCAGAGAAAGCAGTGTCCAGATGCACTACTTTGAAGGAAAAGTGAAGCTAAAAATGTTGACCTGTGGACTATTACCTTGCCATAAACATGACCAACAGTCAGTGGCATGGGTTTCACTGTGGAGGACTCATTCAGAGAACCCCACAGCTCATCCTTGTTGCAAAAAAGTATTTTCTAAAATGAAGGGGGTGCAGTTGGGGGACCCAACGGAATTGCTGAGAAGGGGAGTGTGATAGGAAATTTTGTCACTGTTGGAAAGTGAGTGAGCTGTGACATTGAGTGGGCTGTGACATTGACTGAAATAGATTCACTCAGGGAGACAAGTTAGATATATCTTTGATCTTTTTACAAGCAGCTAGATAGAAAAAAAAAAATTAAGCAGCAGGAAAGGAGGGACAAGATAAAAGAAAGTGTCTTCTCTCTCTCTCTCTCTCTCTCTCTTTTAAATTCTTACAATATCCTGATTCTTCAGCCTAGAGCTTTAAATATTTTTGTAACTACTTTCTTTGGAAACTGTCATCTTATAGTAATTTTGTATGTATTGAGCCTCTAAAGCTATAGATGTTTTATAAAGCTATGATGTAAATTTATTTCTCTCCATAATCCCTGTCACTTTCCCTGTATCCACATAAAAAGCAAGAGATGTAACATTTCATTATTAATTACAGCAACAGCAAGCTGGCTGTCAGAGTCAAACCCCGACACATTCCCCCCACCAAGCTTCAGAGCTTTCAGCCATTTACTCATTAAGCTTATGATGATGGTGGAGTTTTTAAAACCTCCTGTTTGTAATGGACAGTAGACCTTAAAAATCTGTCATAAATTGCTCAATTGAGGAAATCAAATGGCAAAGAGAGCGATCCAGCTTAAGAGCAAACAAATTGCACCATAAAAGAAAGTTGTGTCTTTAACTGAGCTTTCATTTTACAGAGAATGCAACAGCAGCTCTGTGACTCTAAGGGGATGCTATGGGATTGTTTACCTGAGAATGGTTATTCAGTGTAAAGGGGCTGAACACAGGAAAGGAAAAATTAAAACCAAACCAAGACAAAAGAGTAAGAGTACCTCAAAGTGCTTTTTGTTTTGGTTTTAAAATAATATGGTACAGCAGAGTCAAAATGACTAAATCAACTTTTTTAAAGTGTATTTTCCTTAACACCGTAATAATGGGCCACATAGTTATGAAAGCACATGTCAAGATGAAAACAAATCCTGTTAAAGATCTAAGCATATAAAGTAATTTTCTTTCCCATCTAGTAAGCAATTTTTAAAATGCCTGTAGATTTTTATATTTTTCATCCATTCATTCAATATTCAATACTAATGAGTACCTATTATACCTATTATAGTCCAGCTTTTTCTCCTAAGTATTTTGGAATACAAGGATGAACTCAATAGAAAACAGTCCTCTCCTAAAGGAGGGAGTTAAAAAAAAATCCACAGCAACAACAAAAACTCCAAAACCAAACACCACCACCACCAAAAACAAAAACAAAAGCAAAACTCCAATACATATAATACATAGGTAAGTTAAATAAAGGATATATTTGAAAAGGATAGATGATGAAAAAATAGGAAAAATAAAGAATTCGGTAAAAGGGCCTGGGAGGGCAGGTGAGGGTAGGAGAGGACAAGGAGGATCCAAGTTGAACTAGAAGGTAAGATGCTGGTGCTCCCTTTTGAGAAATGAGAGAGCTGGCAATAGAGACACTTAGAGGGAGGAGAGTTTTCCAAGTGGAGTCATGCTGGTGCTCACATTTGAGAAATGAGAGAGTTGGCAATCTCTCATTTTGAGAAGAGGGAGAAGAGTTTTCCAAGTGGAGTCACCACCTTAAAAAAATGGACTAGGTGGCCAAAGCATACTTCCCAGATTTACTCAAGAGAAGCTCTTGTAAACATGGAGAGCGGAGGAGCGGCTAGCTGTGTGGTGTTCCCATATGAAGCAGCTCTAATATGGGTCGGGCTTATCAAGGACTAATCACGTCACTCCACAGTTACATTCACCAAACACCATTGTAAAGGCCTATACTTGGCACCCAAAGTATCAGTACAAGGAAGGATTTGTATCTATTTTTGCACATGCTTATGTCCATTTCCAATTATATATACATGATAACAATAGATAAAGTTAATCTGTCCACTGATGTTATAACTTCTTTATTCATATTCACAGAAGAATTCTTTTACCACGGTGGTATCACATTAATCAGTTGTTTTTAGTTTTCAATCCCAGGAGCCAACATTACCTAAGTACTGTCTTTATGGAGTTAAAGAGAAAAGAATACATGGGAAAGATAAACAAAAATTGGAGGAAAATATGCTATTGTGATGCAGGTGTTATCAATTTGGACCCTAAAATCTTATCCAAGCAAGAAAACTGACTCTGGAATCATATGCAAGATGACAAGAAATGGTCAATTGTATGACATGAGCTTACCCCACTAAAGAAAAAAATCAGAATTTTATGAATCATTCCAAAATCTAAGCATCTGTTAGTCTTAATTATGAACGTCACTATATGAAACTCTCCTTAACCTGAACTTCCAGTATAATTTGCAAAGTATAATTGCTATTTCTAAAAGCCTCTTAAAACTCAGAACTGGCTTTACAACTTTTCTAAGTTATGACAATATCTATCCCATGAATTTCAGGCTTTGTTCTCATATTTTTGCATATTAATTGTCACTCAAATTTTAGTTTTTTAGTTCTAAAGTTCTATATGACCCATTGTGTTTGACTGTGAGTGCAAACTATATTAGATAAGATCATAAAATTGATAAAATACTGAATCTTTACACTGGTTTTTTGAGTCCCCTAGGACTGATACTCATTCACACATTTTTCTCTCTCCTCCCACTCTCTCCCTCCCACTCTCTACTCCCTCTCACTCCCTCTCTCTCTCCCCTTCCACCTGCCCTCCCCTCTCTCTCTCTCCACAGCAGCCCCAACCCTGGCAATCTGAGTGTTGCTTTAGGACATTTACTAAATATACTACTGTGTATTTCTCAGTGATTATGGACAATTAGATTCAATGACTGTTCTCCTTTATTATAAGTTCCCCTTAACATTTGTGATTTTAATTGTGGAAAATAACCATGCACATTTATGGATGTGTGCTCCTCTCAATCTGTCCCATCAATTTCCCAGGGGCAATTGGTGCAATTTAATTCGTCACCTAACTATTCTCCTTCCATCCTAATTGGTGGCATCTATTTTTAAAGTAAGGTTGGTTCTTGTGCTGTTATTTTATTTTGGTAATTTATTGAGAACCCATTGCCCAAAACAGTCTCATGGGTGCTATAAATAAAGCAGTATAATAATTGCTTGAACAAAACTGGGCCCAATGGACAGGCAATGAACTCGCATTAAGGTTAGGTTATGGCTGTATCTGTAATTTCTCTGAATAACCTTTTTTACTTCTCTTTATATACTATTGTACATTTTATAAAGTGATAACTTTGAAAGATACCAGCAATTTTATTTAAATAAATAATAAAAGAGACATAGAATTTGAGGGATTTTTTTAAGTTATAGATTTAAATTAAAAAATGTGTGTTGATGGAAAAATTATTCATATGGAAGCAATGTGATTTCCACTGTAGAGTAAGAGATATTTCACATTTTAAAAGCTTGCTCCCTTTGTGGTAACTTTTATTTGCTATTTAAATTCAACTTAACCTTCTCTGTCCTCTAATACTAAAAATAGTGCTTGTGGTCTTTTATTGTTTCCATGCACAATTTAAACAAAATAATTTAGTGTTTCAGCTTGGCTCAGGAATTGTGAGTTCTAAAGGTTGCTCATTTACAAAAGGCCTTACGTAACTCATAGGCAGTGTGAAGGTTTTAGAAATATGAAGAAAAGTATGTACATTTTATCATACTTAATTTTATTTATTTATTTATTTATTTATTTATTTATTTATTTATTTTTAAAGATTTTTTATTTATTTATTTGACAGACAGAGATCACAAGCAGGCAGAGAGAGGTGAAAGCAGGCTCCCCGCTGAGTAGAGAGCCCGATGTGGGGCTCGATCCTAGGACCCTGAGACCATGACCTGAGCCGAAGGCAGAGGCTTAACCCACTGAGCCACCCAGGCGCCCCTATACTTAATTTTATAATACACAACATAAAGAGATTAAAAACAATTATACTTGCAAACCAATTCTGAACTGATACATGTAACTGTTTTTTTTAATATGTAGATTAATTTGTTTTTTATGTCAGTGAAAATATTAGTTGTTTTTTCTTCTTAAAAATTGTTCCTAAGGTGCCATATTGATGTTTTAAAATAAATTAAACTTGGGAAAATAAAAACAAAATGAAAATAAATGTATTTTATTTTATATTTAGCAAAAAGTTCCTTACTTCATTGTCTTTGAACTCAATGGAATCCTTTTTCAAATTAAGTTTAACTTTAACATATCAAATGTATGTACGGATATGAGTAAGATCAGATTTTGAGCCATTTCTACAAGATCTTAATTTTAATATCCATGCAGACAAAAGCTGCAATTTAATACTTTGTTTCACTGTCAATTTATTCTTCTCCAATTTTTGACATGACAAATCCCTTTTTATTTTCAATTATTGACTTATAAATATGTAGGATGCATCTATGCACACAGAGAGACCAGATATCAATGGAAATCTTGTCAGTTAACAAGTTCATCTTAATATCCTGTTCATCTTAATACCCATCATAAACTGAAACCCTATAGACAAAATAGGTAAGCAGATACTCTTTTATAACTTTTCTTCTAAAACATTGAAGTTTTGGGAAATTTGGTGTCATCTGCTTTTTCCCCTAATATTACTTCCTTCCATCCAAAAACAGTAATAATAATTCTGGAGGGTTAACAACACTGTGATGTATTTATTCAATCCTTATGACTTATATAATTATCAAAGCAGTCTTCATATTAAACAAAAACAAAAAGACTGCATTGGCCAGTTAACATACATTCTTTTGTAGGTGACTATTTACAGCTGAGAGCCACTCATCAATTGGCAAACTAAGCATCTGTAGTGAACAAGAGCCCAGATACTTCAATTGTAAGAAGTCTGCAGGAAGCACGTGTGTTGCAAAACCTTGGCATCTGCAGTAACTGTCTACATCATGTTTCCACTTAGCTGGTGTCATCACTCTGTGTCACTTTCATCCATTCCACAATTTGCACGAAAAGAAAGCAAACCACAACAGCTCTTTAAATTCTGGAAATGTATGGTAAACTGTCAGTTTGCCTTCCATAAAGTTGTTTATCTCAGAATTTCACTTGGCACACAATTTCTCAATAAATGGAGTCTTCTCTCCCAAATGTAATGGAAATCCCATTGATCAATGGGGATTGCAGTGCTTATCAACATCAAAATGGAGACAGCTTAATTTCTTAGATTAGCATTTGGCTCAAACCAGCAAAGGTTTCCTAAGAAATTACTATTAATATATTTAAAAGTATCCAACTTCTTTATCTTCCTCTCATCAACCCCCGAAATATAAGCTAAGGGCATGTGGCTGCATCTTAATCACGTATGAGCTTAAGAGCCATCCATTGAAGGCCTGTCTCAGCTCATAGATATGAGGGATTGTAATATTTTAACATTTCCTACTGCCAAGTCGTTAAGCAATAAAATGATCTTGGCACTTCCCTGTCAGTTCATCATGAGGAACTACTTTAGTTTTGCTTAGTCTCTTGATGAAACAAATGGAAGGCAGCTGCACCAAACGGCCTTTTCAGAAACATGTTGCCAAACAAATCCCTGGAACTTTCACCCCTTTGCATGGCTAATTGAGATGGCTTGAAGCAGAGAAACCTACAAATATATCAGCATATAAAATCAAGGCTTAACTATTAGTGATTAAAATCATAAAACTATCCACTCATAATCCTAGTGTCATTCCCACGATCCACATTACCTTTATCCAAGATAAATATATGATGATTTCTTACCTAAAGATGTATTTTGCATACTTTAGCATACTTATCACACTAAGTATGTTAAATTAAATTAAATACATATTTCTGCTTATTTGTATTTTTAATTTATATTCATTTTATATTTAATTATATTTTAAAAGTTTTGATCACACAAATAATGCCAAAAGATGATAATCTTTTGGGATGGATAATCTCAAACAAGAGAGAAGTGTATAAAGTAAAAGGTATAATTCCATTTTCACATATGTCCAATCTTATATTTTGGTATGCATTTTTTAGGCCATTCTCTCTCTGCATGTGTGCGTGTGTATGTGTATTTTTGTGTGTGCATGTGTGTGCACATATAAGCTCGGAATTTTATTCTGCAAACTCACAGCAAAAATCAACACATTTTTTTATTAATACTTTTAATAAAATTGGATCTGATCTTGAGCCCCTAATATGCTATGATGTGAACTAAGAACTCCCCTCTCATCTCAGAGGAGTCAGAAAGCCACAAAAGTCTTTTAAAATTTTTCTTTTAATCCCAGAATAGTTAACATACACTGTTATATTAGCTGCACGCGTATGATAGAGTGATTCAACAATTCTATGCATTACTCAGTGCTCATCACGATGACTGCATTATTAATCTCCTTCACTTATTCTACTCATTCCCCCGCACTCACCTCCCCTCTAGTATCCACCAGTTTGTTCTCTGTAGTTAAGAGTCCGATTTTTTTGTTTGTCTTTTTTTCCTTTGTTTGTTTGGTTCTTTTTTTTTTTTTTTCCTTAAGGTTTTTTATTTATTTATTTGACAGACACCAATAGGCAGAGAGACAGGCAGAGGGAGAGGTGGAAGCAGGCTCCCTACCAAGCAAAGAGACTGATGTGGGGCTTGATCCCAGGACCCTGAGATCATGGCCTGAGCCAAATGCAGAAACTTAACCCCCTGAGCCACCCAAGTGCCCCTTCTTTTTACCTTTGTTTGTTTGTTTTGTTCCTTAAATTCCATGTATGAGAGAAATCATATGGTATTTGTCTTCCTTTTATGGACAAAAGTCCCCAAAGTCTTGGTCAGAACAGAATGTTTTTGGCAGAGCCCCCCAGGCTTGGAACAAAGTCACCAAGGACAGGCTCTCCAGGCAAACTTACATCATCTGTGAACTGGCTGCCAATTCATGGATACATGTGCTATGCGGATTATACTTTCTCCTGCTGCAGATAATTTGCATGTGCTCTTCCCTTAGCCTACCCGCCTCATGCCCCAGCCCTTCTATCCAACCAACTCTCCCTTACCTTTCATATCAGCTTGAAAGCACACAGCTTTCTTATGGAGGCTTTCTTTATCAAACAATTGAAGTTAGGGACTGTCCCCCTTGTGGGCAACATGACACTTGGATTTCTACTTCTTAACACTTCTAGACACTTGTTTTAGCTGAATCTCCACTTCCCTACTAAACCATGATCTCCATGGGAGCAGGGTACAGTGCCAGATGTTTATTCCTTTACTGAATAGATAATTATTAAACATCAACTATGGTAAAGCAATGTGTTGGCTAGTAAGGATAAAATGATATATTCCAATGGCATGATTCTCTCCTTCTCACTGATCTTTCCTTTGAGACAGATGTGAAAAAAAGTTACACCACTAATCACTTAATTAGAATGGTCATAACATCTTAGAAGGGACAGTGTATAGTGTCCATGTGAGCATAGGGAGCGAATCTGCTAAGAGAGGAGGGTATTTAGGGACACGCCCAAGAAGAAGTCACATTTAAGTTGAGACATGAAGAATAACTAGGACTTTATCAGGAGAAGCTTAGTTCCTTTGTGGAACTGGAAGGTACATGTAGTACAGAGCTCAGAGAGGAACAGGTGATGGACAGATACTGAAGAAAAACAGTAGACTTAGGCCAGGCTGGTCAGCAAAGTATTTATGTCATCCTTGTGTATGCTGATCTTCTCTGTATCACTCCAATTTTAGTGTATGTGCTGCTGAAGTGAGCACAGCAAGGTTTTTAAATTATTGAATATTTACATCTTTTCTCTAAGAATATTGGGAAGCTATTAAGCAGTATTAAGCAGGTCACTGATATGAGTAAATCTGCAACTAGAATAGTAATAATGGTGAATTGGGTCAAGACAGTGAAAACAAAGAGAATAGAATTGGAAAATATTTTGGAGTTAGAAATGGGAATACTTAGTGGTTGACTGAATATGAAATGAAGGCTCTGGGTCAAGGAAGATAAAGTAAAAAATAATAATAAAAGCAACAGGTAACACCCACATAGCATTTGTTAGGACCTATCATTATCTGAAGTGTTTCACATGAATTAGTTTATTTTGCACACTAACTATATGAGATAGTACTATTATTATTTCAATACCATAGATAACAGAAGGGAAGTGCAGAGATATTAAATAACTTGCCCAAAGTAACATTAGTCACCTTGCCATTTAGTAGAACCGGTATTCAAAGTCTAGTGGTTTGGCTCTAGAATTTATCACTCCAGGTTTTGTGGAATGAGAAACTTAGTGGATGGTAGTGACATAAATGGAAGCAGAGAACACTGGAGAAGGAGTGAGTCAGGGTTAAAGTATAAGACTTGAGTTTGGGGTATGCTGAACTTGAGGTGCCTTCTGTGCAAGTGGAGGTGATAGGTCTGACATTCTTTTTAAAGATTTTATTTATTTATTTATTTTATCTGTCAGAGAGATAGAGAGAGCACAAGCAGGGGGAGCAGCAAGCAGAGGGAAAAGCAGGCTTCCCGCTGAGTATGGAGCCCAATGTGGGACTCAAAACACAGGACCCTCAGATCATGACCTGAGCCAAAGGCAGATGTTTAACCGACTGAGCCACCCAGGCATCCTGATAGGTCTGACATTTTAAAGTGGAGATAATATTCTGGGACTCATCACAGCACAGATGACAACTAAAGCCCTGGAATAAATGAGATCATCCAGAGTTACATGATGCAATACAAGAAGTCTATGCTGTGTCGAGGAGGAGGGACATAGGACTCTGAGAAGGAAGTACCTCCTGAGTAGTAGAGGGAAACAACAACAAAGACAACAACAAGGGGACAATGTTGTCACTGAGCCAAAGGCAGATCTTTGTCAAGGAAAGTATTATCAACACTCTAGGTTCTAAAAATATTTGTTGACTTATTGATTGTTCATTAGGCTACACTTGAGCATCTATATATTTTCACTAGGGTATTCTCAGATCACTTCTGTTTATATATAAATCTATGGCTGTGAGCTATAAGAAGTCAGTTCCTTTACCCTGGTAAGAGCAAAATCTTTGGAAATAATGAATTATTTTCTCTAGAAACACAATATATTCTTTCTGCATCCACTAACTGATTCAGAAATATATTTGATTTCTAAGATCTAAATAACAGTAAATCATGAAAGTCACATCTATTGGCTGAAGTCTAATACATTTCCAAAAAAAATAAGCAGATATAAGTTAATGTTAATCTTATACAACTAATATTTGAAAAGGATCTTTGATCGATCTTACTAGCACATTATACCATTTTAATTAATGTACTACTAATGGTAATGCCAATATTTACAATTTTATATGCAAGTATAATGGAGACACAGATATAAACTCTCAAATATTTTTGTTCTCATGGTCAATGCCCCATGGTCCAAAATTTAATTAAATTTTTTGTATTAATGGTAAAATGGAAAATTGGGATTGATGCATGCAGTGTGTTTTATTTGTTACAAAAAGGCATCAGCCCTATATCCAATTTTTACCAATTAAAATGCTCTCCTTATCTAGATTAATTATAAGAATTATATAAATATTTCTCCTCGACTTACAACTAAGGTTTAAGTAGAAATCTATCTCCTGCACAGTGGTACCAATAGTCTGATAACAGTTATGCATATTTGTGCCAGAAAAGTTCAAAATACAGCCAAAATTAAACTTATGTAATTAAATATATAGATTCAAAATGTGATGTCAGATTTTACGGAAAGTGTACATAAATGCTTGCAACTCTATTTAAATCAAGTTAAATTTACCTGACATCAAAAACATGGGATTGCTTGATATAACCATTTCACACAGGATTGTAAATCCCTCCCTGGATATGTTTTTCATCTCACTGTTTTGACCACCCAAACAGCACCTAGGAATGTGTATGGAGGGACACAGAGTTGTTTCTCAGCTATTAGTCTCCATTTGAAGACATTTGTGAATATATGAATGAATGTCAAAATTGTGATTTCTAGAAGTAGACATTTTATTTAAATATTTGATCTGATTATGAAATATTTGTAAAATTAGCTTAAGTAAAATTTTTAAGCATATAATTTAATGTTTTATCTAGATTCCTAGAAAAAAATTGATTATAAATACAGCTAAGAAAAAGCAAAATCTTCATAACTTAGTCTATTTCATCATATAGTATCTAATATTTTGTAAATATAGAGACTTATGTATACATATATTTTCCCCTCCTTCAATCATCCACTCTTTCTCATGCCACCATTTTATTTCTTTCTTCCATGTCATCCCTACAAGCTTTTGAACCATGCTGAGGCTTTGTCTATATTTCTTTAAAATGTACAGAACTCATGCATTATTTCTTATCTAAGAATTAATTGGCAAACTGTTGACTTTTCCTTATAAACATATGGGGTCACCTCTCATCCTCTTCCACATTACGCATTAGGGACCACATTAAGGCAGGCCACCACTCTCTCTCACTTGAATTACTACAGGAGCTTCCTAAATTGTCTCCTGCTCTTCACCTTAAAATAATTGCTTTCTACTGAAGCCAGTAATAATTTAAAAATGTAAATCAGATTGTGTTCTGTCCTGCTCACCCTCCTCTACTGGCATCCCATCACACTGGGAATACGAGATTCGACAATTTTCCGTGGTAGCTAAGGGAATATAAGATCCAGGAAGGTTGTGTCTGTGTCTCTGAGTTTGATTGCTTTCTTTCCCCTTTTCCTGCTGTGATCTAGTTCTGCTGACCTTCTCTTTGTATCTGTAACAGGTAAGGCTCATGACTGTGCCTTTTCTCTGCCCTCTGCCAGGAAAACTCTTTCTCAAATCAGTTTATTAAAGCCTGGCCCAAATATCCTCTTCTAAACAGCCTCTCACTTACTCACCTTACTCTAGCTTTCATAGTGTTATCAGTACTTACTATCACATGTATCTATTTTCCTTCCTAAGTTCTCTTTCTTGCTAGAATGCAAGCTCCTTGAAGTCAGGCTCTTTTTCTTCTATCTTTCTTTCTTGCTTGCTTGCTTGCTTGCTTGCTTGCCATTGTTGTATGTATCCCAATGCAATGAATGATCACTAAAGACTTCTGATTGTCTTATTTTATGACTGTCTTTACTACTATTCTCCAATTGAAAAAAAAATGGCAACCTTTTCACATTTAAGCTAATAATGTTGGACTTTTTTTACCAAGTAAAATATAAAATTAGAAACAGATATTACTTTATTCAAATGGTAACATTTATATTCAAATTACCTTCATTCAGATGGTAATCATTTTTTACTTTTCTTATTATGTATGCATTGGTGTGTCAATTGAAATTATTGTGTTATTCAAGTTTCATGAAATTTATAGCTTATGCAATTTTTCAGTACTATCTGGATATATATATATATATCTCAAACTAGATTATGGCAACCTTGTAAAACTTAACTGAATTTCCAGGTAGGAAGTCTATGTTTAAGTTCCTAAAATTCTAAGCAGTTAAAATTCTTTATCTAAAGAGTTGAGGGACTCTGGGAACATGGTGATTGATTGATTGATTGATTATTTTTCAAGTAATCTCTTTCTGCAACATGGGGTTCAAACACACTATCCTGAGTTCAAGTGTTGCACCCTGTACTAGCTGAGCCAGCCAGGGGCCCTGGGGACATGATAATTTAAATTCAATTTTTTTGTGGTGCCTGGGTGGCTCAGTAAGTGAAGTGTCTACCTTCAACACAGGGTCCTGGGATTGAGCCCACATCAAACTCTCTGCTCAGTGGGGAGTCTGCTTCTGCCTCTGCCTCTGCCTCTCCCTGCTTGTGCTCCCTCCCTCTCTCTCTGTCAAATAAAATAAATAAAATCTTAAAAAAATAAAATAAATTCAATTTTCTTCAACCCCATGTCAAGGGAGTCATCTTTTGTGGGAAAATCATTTTTACCACTAGTGATAAAATCATATATATATATATATATATATATGTGTGTGTGTGTGTGTGTGTGTGTGTGTGAGTGTGTGTGTACAATTATGTAAAAATACTTATGTATGCATGTATATAAGTATACACATACAATATGGAAAATTAAGTTATCAAATTTTGTCCAAGGTCGTAAACTAGTTATTAAAGAATCAACGATGGTATCACATTGTCTTTTCATTAGCCTCTGTTCTTTCCACTAGATTTTTCAGCTTATTCATGAGGGAGCTGTTTGATTATTTACTAAAGTACTAAACATGATGATGACTCAGCCCATCACCTTGATTCCGAAAGGTACTGAACAAATTCACATTGACTCCAAATAAGTAAAACTAAATTAGTTATTCCCATTGTGATGCTTTTACCCATGATGTGTTGTTATAGATAGCTGCTCCCTAACTCTTCCTAAAAATAAATACTCTTATCTATCCATTTCTTAGGCCATTTAGATAGGTATAGGCATAGAGACAAAGGAAGAAGGGGATGGGGATGGTGGCTAAATGCACATGAACAGATTCAGTCAAGTATTTCATTTCTAACACAGTATAAACTAGAGCAAGAAGTACTTTGTTGAACCAACCAGTGTCAAGGCAGTCACATAGTAGGGTCACAATAGGTATGGAATAAACTTTTTTTTTGACAGAATGAAATAATATTCTGATGAAGGAATGAATTATCTAACTCACAGATGAACAGGGAAAGAGAAGACCTAAGAGTTGAGACTAAAAGTATAGAAATTTCTGTAGCACAACATAACTCAGAAATTCAACCTGAATATATTCCAGTTCAGTGCGTTTCAATAGACACACAGTGATTGCCAACCTATTTTCATCATACAAACAAAACAAAATAAAACAAAAAAAAAAATTAAAACCCTCGTACCATTTATCCATTTTTCAAACATGAAAATGTGCTGAATTATACAGTGCACATTTTACTCAAATGTGATTCTAGTGGCTGCAAATAATTTTAATGACATGCAAAACATTCAATATAGTTTTAACACTAGAATTCCAATCATTTTATGTTAATGAAGCAAGCAGCAACCCCAAAACACCTTTGAAATACTCTTAAGGGCCACTATAATGCATATTCTCCTGTTCATGTTATATTTAAGTTTCTAATCTTACAGCAATGTAAATAAAACACATATGATGTACCTTATATTAGGCAATCAAGTGTAAGTCCCTATAACATCACCTTAAAAATGTTAATCTGCTATTGAGAGAGCCAGAAAAACATTCTTGTGGTAGGTATTCTCATGTTTTCCTTCATATCAATTAGTGTATGATTTTCAACTTTCCATACAATTTAACAACAGATTGAATAAAGGACTTAGAGAGTTTAGCACAAAATGAATATATATTTATATCTATCTATATATGGATATAGATATATATACACACACACACATAGAGACACACACACACACACACACATACTCCATTTTTACTCTTAAAAAATTATCCATATATATATGGGTATATATGGGCATATATATACCCATATATATGGGTAATTTTTTTTTAATTTAAGCTTTTTTTATTTAAACATATAATGTAGCCCCACCACCCTCTCCCAGCCCCTCTCCCCCCCCCACTTCAGTTTGTTTTATGACATTAAGAGTCTCTTTTGGTTTGTCTATGGGTAATTTTTTAAGAAAAAAAGAAGGCATAGACACGATAACTGGATAACAAAAAGTTATTTGTAAATTTTCATCTTATGGCCCTCATTCAGTTATGTTTATCTCCTTTTCCCATTATTCTAGACCTTCAGCTAACTCAATTACAGGAAGGGGGCATGGCAGACTAGTACTTAGAAAGTCAGTCATGTGTGAGAGGGAGATATGTGTTTTTATTCAACTACATTTTAAAACACTGAAAATGCCCCTAAATTGATGTTTACTTTTAATATTTCTTGATATAGATAAAACTAATTATGTATTCACAGTGAGAAGATAGTGGTTTTGCCCTTATAACAAGGCAGTGCTGAGATAGGTCCTTCCTTGAACAGTTACATCATCTTTACTTTGTATCACTTGAAAACAACAACCTTGGGATGCCTGGGTGGCTCAGTGGTTAAAGCCTCTGCCTTCAGCTCAGGTCATGATCTCAGGGTCCTGGGATCGAACCCCGCATCGGGCTCTCTGCTCAGCAGGGAGCCTGCTTCCCTTCCTCTCTCTCTTGGCCTGCCTCTCTGCCTACTTGTGATCTCTGTCTGTCAAATAAATAGATAATATATATATATATATATATATATATATATATATATATATATATAAAAGGAAAGAAAACTACAACCTCCTGGGAATCTGTATATTTTCTATTTACACACCCACATAAACAAGCCAAGATCGTAAGAAATCTGGCTAGCTTAACCATAACCTCAGGGAGGTCCAGAAATGATGTTTACTGCAAATGGGCATGTATAATAAATATATCTATAGATACATTTTTACAATATTATTTCTCCAAATATGTTCTTATGGAAACTCAATTTTGTTCATCTCGTGTTAGCCTCTCAGAAATTTATCTATTGTAAAAATTAGGTAGTATCTTATGCCCATATTCATTACTATTTGTGATTCTGTACCCTATTTTTACTCCGTAAAACACCTTTCAATCAAATTTAATTCCAGGGCCATTTTCTTAGTGAACCAATGCCATGTCATGAACAATTGTCAGTTTCTTTCTATCTCAAGGAGCAGGTTAGGCATGTGTCCCCAACTTTTCACCCAGCCAATAATACTTTCTGATTCTCTTTTGACGATGTCTGTTTTCTCGTACTCTGCCCTCCACTCATCATTCAAATCTAAGGTAAACTATTAATGAAGTGGAGTGGGCAGAAGTCCCATCTGCCCTATCAAGCACAAAGAGGGAACTGCAGTCATCGGGATTTGCTCTATCAAGAAAAAAATAAAAACAATCACTGGAAACATGCATTGATTATTCATGGCCAGTACCTAATATTTTTTTAGAGATTATTATTTTTTAAAGATTTATTTATTCTATTTTAGAGAGGGAGAGAGAGAACGTGCATGTGTGCAAGTGAGGGCAGCGGGAAGGGGCAGAGTCTTAAGCAGACTCTGAGTCTGGAGCCCAGGGTCCATCTCAGAACCCGGAGAGCATGACCTGAGCTAAACCGAGTCAGATGCTAAATTCACTGCACAACCCAGACGCCCCTAGAAATTATTATGGATAGCACTTATCAGGCAGGAATAAGGATATCCATGGTATGATCTTAGGGATGCACGATTTCTGGTTTCCCATCCCTGCTGTCTCACACTCCTGATTTCTACCCTCACATACTCAAATCATGTTCTTTTCCCCTGCTCTTTGATTTCCTAATTGGTATGTCAGCTCCTTTGGGATTTTGTTCCTATACAGCTCTCCTCTCATCACCACCACCTACAAATCTAGTACGTATGTAAAGCCTTGTCTTGTGACTGGAAGTATGATGCTTGCTTGGATTTCCTTATGTCAACTGCCCACACCTTTGAGCCTCATCCATCTGTCACTACTGCTACTTCTATAACTAAAAACTACCATTTATTAAGCATTTGCTATATTTCAGGTATCATTTTAAGTTACTTACATTGTCTCACTTATGCTCAAAGTTTTCTGAGTTGTGCATTATGTATAACCCCTTTCTACATTCTTTCACTGAAATTATCATCAATTTTGGTTCAGTTTTATTTACTTTATTTTTTCCAGCTTTATTGAGATATGACTGACAATCACATTGTGTAAGTTTCAGGTGTATATTCTGTTGACATGATATGTTTTAAAACTGCAAAGTAATTACCACCATAGTACTAAGAGTTTCAGAAATGACTTATTATCACACAGCAGAGATAGAAATGTATTTGAAGATGTCTGTATTCGTTTCCTAGAACTTCTGTAACAAATTACCACAAATTTGGTTGCTTTAAATAACAGAAATGTATTTTCCCACATTTTAGGAAGCCAGAAATCTAGTATCAAGGTGTCAGCAAAGCTGATTCCTTCTGGAGGCTCTCAAGGAAAGTCTCTTTCTTTCTTTCTTTTTTTTTTAATATATTTTTTTAAATTTATTTGAGCGAGAGAGAGAGAGATAAAGAAGAGAGTATAAGCAGTGGGAGGGAGGAAGAGGGAGGAAGAAGCAGACTCCCTACTGAGTAGGGAGCCGGAGGCTGGGCATGATTCTGTTTCATGTTTCTCTTCCAGCTTCTGGTGATTGCCAGCAATTATTGGTGTTCCATGGTTTATAGCATCACCACTCCAATAACTTACCTATTGTCATCTGGCCTTCTTCTCATTGTGGCTCTACCACGTCTCTGTATTCAAATGTCCCTCTCTCTCCCCTTTTTTTTTATTATTTTTTTAAAGATTTTATTTATTTATTTGTCAGAGAGAAAGGGAGAGAGAGCGAGCGAGCACAGGCAGACAGAGAAGCAGGCAGAGGCAGAGGGAGAAGCAGGCTCCCTGCCGAGCAAGGAGCCCGATATGGGACTCGATCCCAGGATGCTGGGATCATAACCTGAGCTGAAGGCAGCTGCTTAACCAACTGAGCCACCCAGGCGTCCCTCCCCTTTTTTTTTTTTAAAGACACTAATTATAAAATTGAGCGCCCACATGAATCCAGTATGACTCTATATTAACAAGGTTACATCTGCAAATAATCTTATTTCCAAATAAGGTCACTTCATAGGCACCAAGGATTAGGACATGAACACATCTTTGGGGTGACAAAATTCAACCCAGTACAATGTCTGACTTCAAATTGCATGCTCCATTATATAGTATGTTCTTACAAATTATGCTCTACAGGTTTACTGGGTACTCCCTTTTAAAGTTCTGCCATGGTCTCCACCATAATGTTTCCTGTATTTATTTCATGTGCCTTGTCCTGTGTTTTTCTAGACCCAATTTCAAGCTATCCTTAACAAGAATTTGAAAAAAAAAAATCCCATATTATACAATTACTCAGCTAAACCAAAATAAGCAATATTTTCCATGACTGTCTAGTTCTATTGTTTCTTCTGCTTTGTGACCTCTAGGAAACTCTCTGACTTGTGTTTCAGTAGATTGTTTATACCTACTACACATCTGATTTGATGGTCCCAAAACTCAACAGACTGCAAGTCAATAAGTGAACAAAACCACTTTGGTTAATTTTAGAAAATTCACTTACAAATTATTTTATTCAATAAATCTTTCATTCAAATACATACAACATATACACAAACACACATGCATGTGTGCACATGCACACTCACATATACACTCTAATGACCCTTAAAACATTAGAGATACTCTTATTTCTTCATCTATTATCAACACAATTATGAATATTTTGTTTGTAAAATTTTTTTTGTAATATCTGTCCTCTCCATTCTTTCTTGATATGCTTGGTCTCCCAGTCTACTGTGGCTTTCTAACCTGACAAATATTAATTATTCACAACGCTAGTTAATATTTACTATATATTTAAAACTCACTTGTTTTGCTATTTTATATGTAGCAGTTTTGCCTTCTGAAAAGAAAGTAAGACCCTCATAGTCAAGTACATAGTTCCTTATGATTGTACATCCCACCAAAATATGTAATCAGTACTAAAGAACTGTTAATATGCATAGCAAATGTAACTTAAATGTATATAATTAATGTGTAGTTATGCTTGTCATTACTTATTAGAGACAACTGTAGCTTTTTAAGAACTTAAGAAAACTAAAATCTCTTCTAAGTATGGAGCCGCCAAGAAAAACTCAATTAGTCTTTTTCATTAGTAAATTATAGATAAAAAACTTTTCATGTCTAAGTGTTAGGGCAGACACAGCTGTGCTTAGTGAGATCTTCTAATAGAATTGTACCTTTGCTAGTTCCTTGGTTAGCAAAAAAGTTGTACCCACTACACAGACAAATCAAAAAAACAGACTGGCTGTAGTAAGCTCAAGTACATGGTTTGGTGATGGGAGCAGAGATGGCAGTTCGACCTTAGAGGCTCCCTCCACAGGATGCCATTGTGCAATGCACACACTGACCAACCCTGCAGGGTGTTCCTGGTTTTAACTGCAAGAATGGAAAGCAAGAAAATGTGATTTTAACACTGTGCACAAATACTTAATGTGTGTTAAGCATTTACTGTATTTTAGTGTCTTATGTGAATTAATCCACTGAGTATTTATTCCTATCTGAATCTCTACATGCACACACCTATTTTACTCATGTGGAAACCAAGGCACAGATAGGGTAAATAACTTGACAAAGGTCACACAGCCTTTAAATGGTAGTTTTGGTTTCAAAATATATGCAATACCAAAACACTAATCATGAACACTATACAGTCTCTAAATTGATCAAAGGAATTCTGATGAAGGGAACAAAAATAAATTTAAGAACTTGGCCTTACAGAAAAAGGAATGATAAGCAAAAAGTGGGAGACATTACTGAGTCAAGGAACTCACTTTGTGAGAAACAATGGCTCAGAGCATCATAGGCCTGGATAGAATGTACCTTTCTTTTTCTTTATATATATATATATATATATATATATATATATATATGAAGTTCAGAAACGATCCCATGAGTTTTTACCTTCTGAACAGTTTTTGTATTAGGCTAAAATCATTTCTCCAAAGTTTAAATCAGAGAAAGGGTTGGTTCTTTGTTTTGTTTCACTTTTTTCCACTACTAATAATTTTGGTTTCCAAGTAGTAAAACAAGTAATTCCCAAATTAAAAGCTTCTTAGACCATAGCTAGAATATATAACATTAGAAGATTGTAATTTTCCTAATTGTAAAGAAAATTATTTTAAAAGTAATTTTCCCCTCAGAAGCCATTCCAAGAGTGAAAATTAAATATGCAGAGAGACTATGATTTTGTTAAAAAAAAAAAA
>RCUC01122153.1:0-10236 GCA_003697995.1 Taxidea taxus jeffersonii | reverse complement strand
TCTCTGCCTGCCATTCTGCCTGCTTGTGCTCCCTCTCTCTCTCTGACAAATAAATAAATAAAATCTTTTTTTTTTTAAGAACTCTCAGGGGGCGCCTGGGTGGCTCAGTCATTAAGCGTCTGCCTTCGGCTCGGGTGGTGATCCCAGGTGCTGGGATTGAGCCCCACATTGGGCTCTCTGCCCGGCAGGGAGCCTGCTTTTCCCTCTCCCACTCCCCCTGCTTGTGTTCCATCTCTCACTGTGTCTCTCTCTGTCAAATAAATAAAATCTTTAAAAAATAATAAAAATAAATAACTCTCAGTTTTCAGTATATATAAATAGATGTAGAACTACATCTAGATGTAAATGTGCATGTGTTTTTATTTGTACAAATGCACATACATGTGTACATATAGACATATGTACACTCCCAGCTGTGACCATGAAAGGGCCTGGAAACAGCAACATCTCAAGAACAATGAGCACATATCTTTGTTTCTAAATACCAGTAAGAGAGCAGAGGTCATTGGAGAAATGGCTGATACCAGGCAGGGCTAGAGCAAAGTACATGATGAGTCTGGAATGCCTTGTTGTGCCAGAAAGGGGAAAAGCACTCCAAGAATGACGGAGACATGACAAAAGACTACAGGGACTAACTAGAAGCCTAGCTTACTCCCACTACTGCCAGCCTGTCTCAGACTAACCACGTTCTGTGGAGACAAAAAAAAAATATTATAGATTATTATAGTACTAATAGTAATGATAATAACAAAATTATAATTCACTGACTAAAGAGGAAGCCATGAGTCCATATTGATAGAAATAAATGAATGAATAAATGGGGAAGTAAGAAAGATTGTCCTAACAGCAGAATGACAGCTAATGAACATAGAGGGAATGACTGAACTAGAAAATCACTATTAGGCAGCCATGATAGGAATCAATAATTCAGCCAGGAAGCGTGAGTGAGGGCTAAACCTCATTGGTAAAAGTTTGATGAAGAACAGGATATTTACATAGCCTCAAAGTACCTTCCAACAAAATATATATTGATTATAAAGAGGGGAAAGGGTGGGTTAGGCATCTACCTTCTGCTCAGGTCATGATCCCAGGGTCTTGGGAACGAGCCCCGTGTCGGGCACCCAGCTTGGCAGGGCATCTGCTTCTCCCTCTCCCTCCACCTCTCCCCACTGCTCGTGCTCTCTCTATCTCTCTCTCAAATAAATAAATGAAATCATTTTTTTAAAAAAGAGGGAAAAGTGAAAGAGGGAAAGGTTCTTCACAGTGAAGAAAACTGACAGACGTCCCATTAGTCAGTGATGATCAAGCAAAGTTAACATCACAAAAATGGGACGAATCAAAATTATGAACCACCTGATAGCATATAATAAGGAAAATATGGTATGGCTTCCTGATATTCTTGCTAAAAATGCAGAAGCTCAATCTAATTGTGAGGAAAGAGCAAATGAACCCGAAGTAGGGGACATTCTACACAAGTGGCCTCTAACATGGAGAAGTGGAAAAGCCATGAAAGTCAAGGAAAGACTAAGGAACTGTGACAATGACATTCTATACATAATCTTGGATTGGATCCTGGGGTCATTACTGGGACATTACTGGGACAACTGGCAACATTGAAAGACAGCCTGTGAATCAGACGGCAATAAGGCATCAAGAGTATAGTGGATATTGTGTGGGTAGTTGGAGGGAGGTGGGTAAGGGCCTTAAGAGGGGAAGGAGGAAGCATGCCCAGACCCCCACGGGTGGGGGATGCCCAGTAGACATCCCAGTAACTGCCACTTTCAGGGTAGCCAATCCTCCAGCTCTCCCAGACCCCCAGCCCTGCATGCCACTCCTTCTGGGGGGAGGGGGGAGCATTGAGCAGCCAGTGCATGGGGGCAACATTCTCAAAGCCCAGTCTCCCAGATGGAAAGGTTTTCCACAGACTACCCAGGCAGACCTTCCTGCAGACCTTCCTGCAGAGAAACTGGACCCTGAAGAAGGGAACAACGGACTCACTCAGAAAGAAGCTGGAGCCTAACTGAGAAGCAGACACACTGCTCTCCCTCCCTGTGTGTTCCAGGGGCCCCTGGAAGTGGGATCTCTCTGCACTTAGCTGTCCCTTACTGATTCTCTCTCTCCTTTTTTTTTTTTAAGATTTTACTTATTTATTTGACAGAGAGAGTCACAGCGAGAGATGGAACACAAGCAGGGGGCAGTGGGAGAGGGAAAAGCAGGCTCCCGGCAGAGCAGGGAGGCCAAGACAGGGCTCAATCCCAGGCTCTGGGATCATGACCAGAGCCGAAGGCAGCCGCTTAATGACTAAACCACCCAGACACCCCCTGATTCCCTCCAGAACCCCCTCCTTCTCCACCTCCATTGTAGGCCCTGCCTTCCAGCTCTGTTACTCTCTGAGCAACCCTGGCAATGGCCTTATTTTCCTCTCTGTTCTAGTAACAGACCCCTGCTGCCCTGGGAATGAGATACAGCCTGGGAGGTGCTTACAGGCAAGAACCATTGATTTTCCAGGATAGTCATGGAGGTGTTAGAAACAGCACAGAATACATAAAATGGAGCCCCACTGGGAAAGCAAGGGTTGGTGGTTGCTGTCCTGTGATGCTTTGTAGGGGAGGTGAGCCATGGCGGGAAGAGCACGGACATCAGAGCCAGACAGAACCAGATACTAATCCCAGTCATGCCGCGTCTGTATCACCTTGCTAATCTACTTTACCTCTCTGAGCCTCAGGTTCCCAGTCTGCCATCAATACCACCCTGCACATCAATGGGAGAATTAAATTCATCACCTGTCTGGCTCAAGGTCAGATCTCGCAGAATGTGAGTCTCCTCCTCCTTCTCACCAACACACAACATTCCACCCAGCAACCACCATAGTAATCACACACACACACACACACACACACACACTCAAAACAAGACTCCACCTCTCACAATCCCTCTCAGAAAAAAAAAAAAAAAAAATTGCGCCTTTGTCTAGAAGCCATTTTCTTAGCCAAAGGGAGTGTGTGTCCCTCCACACCTCTGCACCAGAACTGCCCTGGACGCTGGTTCCAAAATGCAGATTCCCGGCTGCATCCCAAACCTGCTAAGTGGAGAGGGAGGGAGTTTCCCCAGCAGCTTCTGGGGTAGTAGTCTGAGGTTCAAGACTAACCACCCTGATGCTGTACTCCCTCTTTTAACGATAATCTCCAAAGGATCTTCTCCACCTGACCTGAGGAGTGTTAGATCCTGTTAACAGGAATCCTAGCGGTCCTCAGACATCCCTGCAGGCCTTTCCTCTCTTTGTCAAGGAGGAGAATGAGGCCCAGAGAGTGGAGCAGCGCTTGGGTGCAGGTATTCTCGCTAAAAAGTAATGGTTTTTTTAATGAAATGGGTTTTTTCAGGTTTTTAAGAATTATTCAGGTTACATCCAGTGATGGAGGCCCAGGGGGGGAGGGGCGGGAAGAAGAACAGGAAAGCATCTCAGCAGGCCTTATGAGATGCTTGGCAGGGGACAACCTAGGCTGCGAGCCCCTCCAGCTGCTCCAGCAGCAGCCATCTTGCCATAACTTCAGGCCCCCGAGCATGAGCAGTGACATCTCTCTGTCTCTGGCATCTCTGTCCTCCTCTCCTCCTCTGCATCTATTGTTTTTACATCTTGGTGAGTTTTCCTTCTCTCAGTCTCACATTCAGAATTCACTGAGAGGGATCTCATTGACTTGTTTGGAACCATCCAACGGGGAGGACCAGAAATGAATAGGTCTCTCACCCAGGCCTCTACAGAAACCACTGCGCTTCCTATGCCCAGCCTGTTGGTGAATTACCTCCAGATAAGCCCTTGACTTCCTCACCAAACAGGAGAGGCCAGAGTAACAGGAATAATCTGACCAAAGTCTGGAACTTGAGTGCAGAGAACCACTATGACCTTTCTTTCTCAGAAGGGAGCTACACGCATGGCCTTTGCACACCTCTGTCATCCGTCTTTCCCCTAAGCCAGAATCCTTAACTGAGAACAGAGGATGAGGCTGGGCTCTTGGAGGGACAGTTGGTAGAGGTTGGAGGCTGGTCTGGAGCCCTGGAGTAGAACTGCCTCATCTAGCAAATAAAATACAGAACACCCAGTTAAATGTGAATTTTAGATAAACAAGAAGCAATTGGTATAAGTATGTACCATGCAATATTTGAGACATACTTACACTAAAAAAAATATTCACTGCTTATCTGAAAATCACATGTAACTGAGTGGCTTACATTTTTATCTGACAAATACCTGAGCAGGGATGAGGTCTGTTTTGCCCAGTGTTGAAGCTGCAGGACCTAGTTCATGACATTCAATACATTCTTTTGAAATATTTCATTGCTGAAGAAGACCTCTCAGAGGTCCCTCCCTCCCCACTCAAGGTAAATATATCCCCCAGGAGCCAGCTTTGAACACGTAAATTGACTCATTCAATTTACTAGACTGGAGCAATTAGCTAGCATTAAGATCTGTGCTAAATAAATTGGAGTATAGAGATAAATAACCTATCGGTCTTGTCCTCAAAATGGTAATTAACCAGTAGGAGCACCAGATCTGAACAGAGAATTACACAGAGTGTGATACATGCTGGACAATGACAGTGGAAGGCCTGTGCCAGGTGACTTGGCTCACAATTTTATCTTCAAAACTTGCATCCTGGCAGGCCCTCGATAAACAGTAGTGGAATGGGAAAATGAAAAGGTGGGTATGGGAACAGTGTACTGCAGGGCCACAGAGGAGAGGTGATCAACTGAGGGAGGCACAAGGGTGAGCAGGTTGGGTTCACTCCAGGGAGGGGGTAAGAGCGGATGTGGATTGTGACACTGGAAGCAGCAGAGAGGGAAGAGCCTTCCTCAGCCAGGAACAGCATGAACACACAGAATACCTCAGGGAGCAGGGAGTCACTCATGGGGCTAGAGATGAGGTCAGAAAGGTAGAAAGCCTGGAACACATGGCCAAGGGGGTTGAGCTTTATTCTGGGGGTTAAGGAGGGCCCTTAAAGACTTTTCGAGGAGAGCCATGGCCTGCAGGTCAGGAGATCCCCCAGAATGAGGGCAAGACATATGCACACATTCATTTAACTGCTATTTATTGAACACATACTATGTGCCAGACACACAGCTCTAGGCACTTGGGCTACACAAACAAAACTCAAAGACCTTGGTCATCATTGAGATTTTCTTCCAGGAGAAAGAAACAGATAATTAGCATATTAGGTTGCATGGTGCATTAGAAAATGTTAATACCTAGGGGCGCCTGGGTGGTTCAGTGGGTTAATCCTCTGCCTTTGGCTCAGGTCATGATCCCAGGGTCCTGGGATCAAGCCCCACATTGGGCTCTCTGCTCAGCAGGGAGCCTGCTTCCCTTTCTTTCTCTCTGCCTGCCTCTCTGCCTACTTGTGATCTCTCTTTCTGGCAAATAAATAAATAAAATCTTAAAAAAAAAGAAAAAGAAAATGTTAAGACCTAGACCAGGATGAGGAAGGTAGACATGCTGGGTGGGAGGGAATACACAGAAGCATCTCCCATGTTAAATATCTTAAGACCCCTGGAGACTTTAACCTCTTCTTTTTCAGAGCCAGAAGATGAAATCCACTTGGAGGCTCAGCCCATGGATGCCTGTAAGTCTCATGTTGGCAACCTTTACAGTAAGTTGGTGGTAGTAAAAGGCTGTCCAGCAAATAATGAATTCTCCCCATAAGGAAGAAGTGGAGCAAAGGCCATCCCTCCTAGTGTTGGACCTTAATCCTTTCCACTGCATTAATTAGCCAGCATCTAGGGGCCAGAAACAATTTGAACAGCATTTCATGCTGGGTAGTCATTGAAGATGGGTATAGGAACCACTCATACCCAAATGTTAGCAGGTGGAGAGTGTCAGCTCACCCTGAGATGAGGAGGCTGGTGAATTTGCTAGAAGTGGAATTCCTATACAATGCCACTCAAAATCAGGGATGTGCCTTTCAGGTGCTCATAGATTTGGATGCAGGTGTGGGACATTAATTCTGGTCTATACTGACTGGGCAAGGACTCTACCGTGACCTGCTCTGCGTGTTAAGGGATAGGGCACAGTGTCAGCTGGCTGTTCCTTACCATGAGCTCTTTCTCTGCCCCTCATTCCCTCTATCTCCTTGGTCCCAGCTGCTCAGCTGATCCCTGAAAGGGACCATGTCTCCATTGAAAACTCTTCCAAGGAAACTCCCATCTCCAGCGAAGAGCTCGGTTTCAAAGGGGAAGGTGTGATCAGATCTACAAGGAAACCAACAAATCAAGAGCTGGAGCTGCTTCACCCCATCCCCCAGGAGGCCAGTTTCAGAAATGCTGCCCCTCAGTCAGAAGAAACTACGGAACTTACTCCGAGCGCTGGTAGGAGCCAGGGCGGAGGGGAAGAAGCTGGGAGGGAAGCCATTTAACAGGAAAAGGCCGGGGCCCAACACTCCCTTGGGGGGGAAAGTTGGGGTAGGAAGAATAAGGAAGCTTCAGGGGAACAAGAATTAAAGGTAAATGAGACTCAAAGGATCCACTGACGGCCTATGATGGCACCGTGGAAGGCCGTGGCTGGTGTGTGGAGGAGACACGTCACTGGCCTCACCTTGACATTTCTCTCCCAATATTTCCCGGCAACCACCCCAGAGGGAAAACTGGCCAAGCTCAGCCATAATATTGGGGAAAACCTGGACAAAACCATGAAAGAGACCATAAACTACCTGCAAAGTCTACTTCCTCTTTCCTATGAAGTCACAAAGCCCTAGTGTTAAGGAGGCCCGATCCCAGGCTGGGCGAAAGCCAGGGTCTGCAGCACCCACACTCAGCTCATCCCGACTACCAGCTCTCAGCCCCTCACACTCCTCATTAAAGCGTTGCATCCCAAGCTTGGCTCTGTGGTAGCTCTGTTGGGCAGGAAGCAAGGCTGGAGGCTCGCACTCTACTAGGATTCTTCCTGAGTTACCCCGTCACTCTAATTTTAAACCTCTCCTCAGCTTACAAACCCGTTCAGGTCTTCACATCCCAAAATATCCTCTGTGAGGTCTTGACTGCCCTCAAGCTGCCCCTCCTCCTCCCCATGCTCATGCCTCCATGCTCCCTCACCCCCCTGCCCTCCTTGTCCCCCTGCCATCTCCCTTTTCACACCTGCCAGCCCCAAATCGCTGACAGCAACAAGCCGGGTGGCTACTTCCAGTCCCTACTCTCCTGGCTATCACTGCAGAACTGGACACAGTTACCCTTTCTAGAAATTTTCTCCTCACTGACTTCCAATGTGCTGCACTTGATTGGTTCTCTGAGCTCCCTCGCATTCCTTTCTGGCACATTTCCTGACTGTGTGCTCTGCGCTCCTATCCTATGCCCTCTTGTCTTCTCTCCGCCTTCCTTCCTCTACATCGCCATCATCCCCATCCCCATCTGTCAGTAGGTGGCTCCCACTGACCCACTGACCAAACATCCACCAAGTGTCTACCACATGCCATCCTCATCTACCCAATATGTGCCAAACTCCCCCCAACCCTGGCCAGTGTTCACTGTAAAGGCATATAGGACTCAATGGGGAGAAAAGAGAATGGGAAAAGAAGAATATCTTCCCATCTTACAAATGGAAGGAAACTGCCCGTTCAAGAGGAGATAGGAAGGCAGAAAGGAAACTGGGAGATAACAGAGTATAGATATAATGGTCTCTGCTCCCCGCTTCCTGGCACAAAGCTTCAAAACCCTGAGTGTGAATAAAGAAAGACAGGTGGATGACTGAGTTTTTCCAATTCCGAAGCCACCTCTGATGTCTATCGTCCTGCCCCCAGAACATAGAGAAAGACGTACTCCGAAGACCAAAAGAGTGACTGATATATTGCAATGCAGGCCTGGGGCTGTCTCAGCCCAGGGGAATCTGGAAGTGTGTTCAGAGCTGGAGGTAAATAAAATGATCTTCTTCCTTCCTTTGCTTTCTTCTGATATAGAAAGTTTCCACCTGTCTGTTTTCCCTAGTTTACCCACCCTCCCCTCCAGTATACATTTCTCCAGTGTAAAGAAACACTCACGGCTCCACCAAAAACATCTCCCAACCTAGATGGAAAGTTCTATGATGGGTCTCTCACAAGCTGTTGCTTGAGATAAGGAATAAATTCTTGCCAAAATGACAGAGGAGGGTGATGAGAGATTATGATGTTTAGAAAGGGATTGGGAGGAGAAGCTTCCCGAGAAGATTAGATTAGGAAAACGGAAGTGTATTGGAGATTAAAAGTCCCAGACTCATCCTTCTGACCCTCCAGCCTCAGACCAATACAAAAAATGAAATGAAGGTCATGATGTAATGGGGATCAAAGAAAGTATCCCCCTTACTAATGACTGGACAGATATTCTATAAACCCATAACGCAGGGCTCTCTGTTAAAACTGGATAGGAGATCCCAGGCCAAAAGGGCCTTCTACTCTGACCCCATCCTCCCACTCTCACCCCATCCCACCTCACCCCACTCCCAATTCACAGACCAAACAAGAGGCAGAGCTGGAGAAGCTATTCTGGGGTCCCCACTCATAAAATCATCTATTCTATCACCAAAGGAGAGCAAGCAACAAATGAGAAAATAGGCTGGGAAGTATTCCCTCCAACTTGCTCCTCTTGTGGGGAGGGGACATCTAAGAGGGAAAGCCCTCAACACGGAGTAGCCATCTCTTCTCTCAACCTTTGAGGTTTAACAGGTGGGCCTACAATCTGCAACCAAACACATGTGTGTCTGGAGGGGTGGGAGGCAGCGGGTGGGGGATGGGGTCAGACCAGCTGTGCATCAGAGCAGTCTCCCAATCACAGATATTTGGCCATTTGTGACCTACAAAGTGGACACATCATATGACCCACTGATTCTTTTTTTTTTAATATTTTATTTATTCATTTGAGAGAGAGAGATATCACAAGTAGGCAGAGAGGCAGGCAGAGACAGAGAGAGGGGGAAGCAGGCTCCCTGCTGAGCAGAGAGCCCGATGTAGGGCTCGATCCCAGGACCCTGGGATCATGACCCGAGCCGAAGGCAGAGGCCTTAAACCACTGAGCCACCCAGGTGCCCCCCCCCACTGATTCTTATAGCCCCTACTGTGGCAGGAGGAAATAGGAAATACATTTCCAAACGGGAAACGAAGAAATAAGTTTCTAAGCGCTTCCCACAAACCTACCCACTTAATCCTTGCAAAAGACAAAACAAAAAGAAAAAATGTTATCTACATTTTCAGATGAAGAAATCAAGTAACAGTTTCTCACCACTATTCTTTGTATATCCTCCTGGAATCTGTGGGGTGACCAGAATACTCTTGCCCCGCAAGGCCTCTCAATGGGATCCAGAAAGGTCAGAGATGGACTCCAGGACCGTTCTGTGCCCTAAAACTCCGTTTCCTCCCTCTGGCTGCCTACAGGGAACATGAGCTGTCACCATAAAATATCAAATAATTCAATTCCAGCAGACAAAAACTGCACTAAATTTGAACCTGCTCCCCATCCTAATGTCAAAAGTAACAAAGAGCAAAATTTAAATACACTTTCTTTTACATGAAAATGCAAGAAAATGAAAAGTCCAAAATTTTCCCTTTCCAATGTCCTATTCTGCTCATTCTTAGCCAGGAGGTCTCACCCCAAACGAACTTAGCTTTGTCAATTTTCTTGGCAAGACTATCCACTGGCCACAAGGTCAGTTCTCCAGCTGCCTCCCAGGGCGCTGGCTGGGCCTCCCCACCTGAAAAAACTCTGTGGCCTCTTGGGATGGGATGGAGAGAGTGTCCTCTGAAGCCAGCTGTTTGGTGCAATAAGGTCAGAGTGTGAAGGGAAGTGTCGGTACACACACTCTGCCTGTGATTTCAGCTTCCCAAAGTGTGGGTAGGGGTGAGAACCTGCACCTCCCCCCTCTCTCTGGCCTTGAGGGGAGCCGCTTCTCCAGACCTGGAAGGGGTGACAGTAGGAGGGACTGTGGGGAGACCTCAGGCCTGGTGAGGATGAGGAGGGTGGAGAGCCTGAGCTTGGGGAGTGTTTCCCCAGAGTCAAGGGCAAGGCTATTATGTGTGGAGACAGGGGACTAGCCTGCTCCCTCTGACCCATAAGCAGTTCCTCCAGCAGCTCCAAAGTCAGAGTGACGGGGACACAGACTAATACTATGGCACCAGCTCCACACCAACAAAACTTAAAACACAAGCATATTATCAGGCCCCAACGCAATTATGTGCCCAGAATCTAGTGCACAAAAACCCTGTGGGTTTTGGGGGGAGGGGAAGGGAC
>RCUC01122152.1:0-10515 GCA_003697995.1 Taxidea taxus jeffersonii | reverse complement strand
GTAGAACAACTTTAAAGACTTGCCCTAGGTCTTAAAAATATCATGATGTAGCAAATGTTAACACCAAAACTCCACTGTTAGAACCAAAGGGCTGAATCACAAGCAGTTGCTAAACATCAGAGTACAATATATTTCAGTTGAGAAATAGCCCAAGGTACAGAGAAATGAACTGAAATGAACTGTTAACTCTTTGGAAAGGTAATAAATAACAATGACAAATCAAGACTACCTATGCTTTTTTCCCTGCTCAAAAAATCATTTTGGGTTTTTTTTTCTGTACTCTAGTGTACTTTGATTAAAATTAGAAATGTAAATATATATATGTGTGTGTGTGTATGTGTGTACACATATACACTATATATACAATTTTTTTTTAAAGAATTGAAGAGAATAGGGGGTTTCCAAGTGGTCTAGTCGTTTAAGTGTCTGACTCCTGATTTCGGCTCAGGTCATGATCTCAGGATTGTGAGATTGAGCTATATATTAGGCTCCATGAGATTCTCTCTCTCCCTCCCTCTGCTTCCCCCACTGCTCCCTCCCCCTATCTAAAATAAATAAAACATACCTATATACAAATTTTTAAAAATTGCAAAAGAAATTTAATATTACAAAAGAATATTAATAAATTTAGCAGGGAATATGGAAAACTTTTTTAAGATTTTAATTATTTATTTAAGAGAGAGAGAAAGAGAGAGCACGAGTGGGAGAAGGGGCAGAGAGAGAAGCAGGCTCTCTACCAAGCAGGGAGCCTCATGTGAGACTTGAACCCAGGAGCCTGAGACCATAATCTGAGCCATCGGCAGACACTTAGCTCACTGAGCCACCCAGGCACCCTGGGAATCTGGAAATCTTAAATAACACTTCTAATGAGGTAAAATGAGGAATTTCTCTGATTAAAGTATATCTAAGTAATATAGATGCTAATAGTATTAATCAAAGGTGTTTGGAAAGAATAAACTTTGTTATTTTGGACCCAAGATAATCCAAATTCAGAGATAATCCAAATTTAGAGATGCTCCAAAAATACAGAAAAAACAGGGAGCCTGGGTGACTCAGTGGGTTAGGCCGCTGCCTTTGGCTCAGGTGGTGGTCTCGGGGTCCTGGGATCGAGCCCCACATCGGGTTCTCTACTCAGCAGGGAGCCTGCTTCCCCCCACCCCCTCTGCCTGCCTCTCTGCCTACTTGTGGTCTCTCTCTGTCAAATAATAAATAAAATCTTTAAAAAATACATAGAAAAAACAGGCAAAGGGGGTTTAAAAAATCTTACTTGATTTTGGTAATGAAATGGGTATTTATTAGTAGATTAAAGAGTATTAAGATAAAATAAACTAAAAAAGAGAAAGAATATATTTAAGTTGAATTTAAGAAAAAATTATTTCCTAGAAAAATATTGCATCTTAAGATGTCAAACTGGAATAAAGGGTAAGTGTTCATCCTTGAAAGAAAATGAATCTAACTTATAAAATGCCAAGGCAGATTCAAAATCTTTTGATATTAAAATGGGTATGGAAATGCTTACTTTATTTATTTATTTATCATTTGAACTGCATGGGGATGATGGAGAAATGAAAAATATATTGAGGCATACAAGATTTATACAGTCTTCATTCTAGGGTGTTTTTTTTTTTAAGATTTTATCCATTCATTTGGCAGAAAGAGACACAGCAAGAGAGGGAACACAAGCAGGGGAGTAGACGAGGGAGAAGCAGTACCCCCACCGAGCAGGGAGCCCAATGTGGGGCCCAATTCCAGGACCCCACGACAATGACCCGAGCCAAAGGCACATGCTCAGCTGACTGAGCTACCCAGGCGCCCCTAGATTTTTTTTCAAAGATTTTATTTATTTATTTCACAGAGAGAGAGAGATCACAAGTAGGCAGAGAGAGGAGGAAGCAGGCTCCCCACTGATCAGAGAGCCCAATATGGGGCTCGATCCCAGGACTCTGAGATCATGACCTGAGCTGAAGGCAGAGACTTTAACCCACTGAGCCACCCAGGTGCCCCCCCAAAAAGATTTTAAAACAAAGACTGTAACAAGAAACAAAGAAGGACACTATTTTATAATAAAGGGCACAATCCAACAAGACTATACAACAATTGTAAATATGCAACCAATTTAGGTGCACTCAAATACATAAAAAGTTAATAACAAACATGAAGAAACTTGTCAATAGTAATATAATATTAATAGGGGACTTTAACACCCCACTTAAATCAATGGGTAAATCATCCAAACAGAAAATCAGCAAGGAAAGAGTGGCTTTGAATAATGCACTGGACCAGATGGATCTAACAGAGTTTTCAGAACATTCCCTCCTAAAACAACAGAATACACATTCTTTTCAAGTGTACATGGAACATTCTCCAGGATAGATCACATATTAAGCCACAAAACAAGTCCCAACCAATTCAAAAAGAATGAATTCATAACATTATCTTTCAGAACACAACTCTATGAAAATAGAAATCATCCATTTAAAAAAATCTGAAAAGAGCACAAATACCAGGAAGTTAAATACCAAGCTACTAAACAATAAATCAGTCAATCAAGAAATCAAAGAAGAAATTAAAAAATCACGTGGAAAAAATGTTCAAAATCTTTGTTATATAGCAAAAATGGTTCTAAAAGGGAAATTTATAGCAATACAGGTCTAACTCAAGAAGCAAGAAAAATCTCAAATAAACAATATAACCTTATAACAAGACTAGAAAAAGGAAAGACAAACAGAACTCAAAACCAGCAGAAGAAAGGAGATAGTAAGGACTAGAGCAGAAATAAATGATATGGAAAAAAAAAAAAAAAAGTAAGAAAGAATCAATAAAACCAGCAGTTAGTTCTTTTTTTTTTACCATTTTAAACATTTTTCTTATTTTATTTTTTCAGTGTTCCAAAATTCATTGTTTATGCACCACACCTAGTGCTTCATGCAATATGTGTCGTCTTTAATATGCACCACCAAGCTCACCCAGCCCCCCAGCCCCTCCCCTCTAAAACCCTCAGTTGTCTTTGAAAAGATGAATAATATATGGTCAATGAGTCTTTCACAAAGGAAGCAAGAACATGCAAGGGGAAAATGACAGTCTCTTCAACAAATGGTGTTGGGAAAACTGTACAACTACATGCAAAAGAATGAAACTGGTTCACTTCTTACACCATACACAAAAATAAACTTAAATGGATTAAGGACCTAAATATGAGACCTGAAACCATAAAATTCCTAGGAGGGAGCCCAGGTAGTACTTTCTTTGACTCTGACCAAAGCAACATTTTTCTAGATATGTCTCCTGAGGCAAGGGAAACAAAAGCAAAAGTAGATTATTGGGATTACATCAAAATTAAAAACTTCTAGGGTACCTGGGTGGCTCAGTTAGGAGGTGTCCATTTCTTCATTTCACCTCAGCTCATAATCTCATATGTCCTGAAATGAAGTCACAGGTCTAACTCTGTGCTTGAGGGAGAGTCTGCTTGGGATTCTCTCTTTCCCTCTCCCTCTATCACTTCCCGCTCCCCCTTCTCTCTGAAATAGATAAAATAAATCCTATTTTTTTAATTAAAAGCTTCCATACAGCAAAAAAAACAATGAACAAAATTAAAAGGCAACCTACTGAATGGGAGAAGATATTTGCAAAAGACATCTGACAAAGGGTTAGTATTCAAAACATATAAAGAACTGATACAAGTCAACACCTAAAGAACAAATAATCCAATTAAAAAGTGGCCAGAAGAAGTGAATAGACAGTTTTCCAAAGAAGACATAGGGATGGCCAATAGACACATGAAAAGCTGCTCAATATCGCTTGCCATCAGGGAAATGTAAATCCAAACCACAATAAGGTATCACCTCACACCTATCAGAATGGCTAACCAAAAACACTAGAAACAACAAGTGTTGGTGAGGATGTGAAGAAAAAGGAACTGTTGCACACTGTTGGTAGGAAAGCAAACTGGTACAACCACTCTGGAAAACAAAATGGAGTGTCTCCTCAAAAAGTTAAAACTGGAAGATGAGATGCCCTTCAACAGATGAAGGGATAAAGAAGATGTGGTTCATATATACCATGGAATATTGCTCAGCCATCAGAAGGATTGAATACTCACCATTTGCATCAACATGGATGGAACTGGAGGGGATTATATTAAGTGAAATAAGTCAAGCAGAGAAAGACAATTATCATATGATTTCACTCATATGTGGAACATGAGGTATAGTGCAGAGGACCACAGGGGAAGGGAGGGAAAATTGAATGGGAAGAAATCAGAGAGGGAGACAAATCATGAAAGACTCTAGAGTCCGGGAAATAAACTGAGAGTTACAGAAGGAAGAGGTAGGGATGGGGTAACTGGGTGATGGGCATTAAGGAGGGCACATGTTGTGATGAGAACTGGGTGTTAGACGCAACTAATGAATCATTGAACACTACCTCAAAAACTATTGATATATTATATGTTGGCTAATTGAACATAATAAAAAAATAATATCTTTTAAAACTTAAAAAAGTTCAAAATAGAACTACTCTATTATTCAGTAATCGTACTACTAAGTATTCACCCAAAAAGTACAAAAACACTAATTCAAAATGATACATAACTCCTGTGTTGATAGCAGCATTATTTACAAATGCCAAATTATAGAAGCAGCCCAATTGTCCACTGACTGGTGAATGAATAAGGAAGAGGTAACATATATATTTAATGGAATATTGCTCAGCCATAAAAAAGAATGAAATCTTGCCATTTGAAACAACATGGATGGAGCTAAAGAGTATAATGCTAAACAAAATAAGTCAGAGAAAAAATAATACCATATAATTTCACTCATGTGAAATTTAAGAAAAAAAGCAAATAAACAAAGGAAAAAAAAGAGACAAAACAAGAAATAGACTCGACTATAGAGAACAAGCCGATAGTTACCAGAGAGGAGATGGATTGGGGGATGGATGAAGTAGGTGAGAGGGACTAAGAGTACGCTTATCATGATGAGCTCTGTGTAATGTATAGAATTGTTGAATCACTATATTGTACACCTAAAACTAATATAATACTATATGTTTGCTATATTGGAATTAAAATAAAAATCTTAATAGAAACAGCAAACCAAAACAAAATATTTCTCTCAGAATTGAAATTATATCATTTCTCTGATACACACACCAAAAGAGATATACTATTCTTAGAATTGTAAAAATATTTATAAATATATTTATATTAAATAAATATATGGGAGTATATTTACAACTACACTTTCTGCAGCATAATTCATAAGGATGTCATCAAATTAATGTTCAAATTGGATAGCTGTTAGTTAAACTCAGTTGCTAGTTTTTATGTTATGATTCAAATTCATTAATATAAAAAAAGTCAGGGGTAAAATAAAGTGAAATAATGTCATTTTAGTTAGAAATAATTGGAATAATTAGAAGTGTAAAGATATATAAGATAATTTAAATCAGAACTATCATACATAAAATTATATCAAAATATAATTTCCAAAGAAAACAAAAAAACTTGTATAAGACAAAAATTATTACTATTGAATTATATCCTAGAGCAATGTGTTTAACCTAATTCGTGAAATAGCTATTTTCTTAAAGTTTGCTTTCATGGTTTTTTTTCCCTCTCACTACATTTGATTAGATAAATTAAGATTAATTCATACAGAATCCAAACCTGCCCTGTGGTTATACAACCTTGAAATAGACCCTTGATTAAATAATGTTTGTATTGTTTTGACTGCCCACTACTTCTACAAAAAATATAGAAAAAAGCTGTTCTAAGTTAAAATAGGAGAAAAGAGTAAAAAATAATTAAAAGATAGCAAGGGCAGAACTTTACTACTAAACCATATATGGGGTTGGAACAATTTTAAGTCTTCCCTTTTTGTTTTACCTCAAGATAAGAAATATTTATATTCTAATCTACCTTCTTTCATTTTTGTCTTTGACGGGTTGATAATTTTTGTACAAAGTTTATCAGGCAATGCCCCCTGCCTCTGACATCAAGCATGTGTCAGGAAAAGAAAACATTGGGGAGCGATATAGATTATTATAAGTGAAAATTATGTATAGCATAACCAATCATTAATTTATTCTTTGATTTGTTAGAAAAAAGCAGATTATACACAATATCTATATAACCTAGCATATAATAATAATGAAATTGGTCAGAGACTTTATATACATTGTTCTATTTTATCTTCACAACAATTAATTGATGCCATCAAATCCAGTATTTTGCAAATGAACAAAAGGAAGCTCAGAACAGTGAAGAAAACTGAGTTAAATCAACTGACCAGTGATCAAATTAATTTTTGATACTAGTTTATAAATAAGGAAACAAAATATCCAAAAGTTTAAGTAACTTTCCAAAGACTCCAATTATCAAATGATAGAGACAATATTTAAATCCTGGTAATCTGACCCCAGAATTCACTATATCGATCATTACATATTATAGATCTCTGGTTTCAAGTTTGATTACAGATCATAATATTCCGACTTGATTGAGTTCTATCAATGGGATGACTCATGACTCCCAATATTAATCAGAACAAGATATGTTTCTTTTTGTTCTTGCATTATGCAATCTTCTTGACAAGTGCCTGTCATTTTAAGAGTAATAACTGTCTAAGTAAACACCACTGACCCTTAATAATTTAACAAGAGCACATGAAAATGAGGTGAGAGTTAATATCCCTTATCTTGCTGACTTCTTTGAGGTTAATATTAATGAAGCAGAGTCATGAATTTAAATCCCATTTGAGTCACATAAATTTTCTAGACCAGATAGCTACCAAGTGCCCTCTCAGATCCAAGCTAGTCATTTTCCCTGGCAAACAAATATAACTGGTTGCAAAATGAGAATTTACAGATGGACCTGCATGACCACACTGGCAAATCTTCTAAAGTCCATCTGTCAACAGCACCTAGTCATTTCATCTTCACTTATAAGGGTATAAGTATATTAGTTTTAGTAAAATTTAACCCTCATTTAAGAATGTGCTAGCTAAGCCTTCAAATGTTTGTACATATACAATTCATATGACATAATTTCACATAATCTCATATTACCTGGCCTGGTGAGGTTATAGAAAGTCTACTAAAATCCCTCAGAACTATATTATAAGAGGACTATTATCAATCTAGAACACCACTCAGAAGGGAATCCCACGAGATGTAAACAGCCACAGATGAATGGGACTGAGAGATTTCTCAGGATATGGGAATTCCAGTGTTAAAAACAGCATACTCCCCCACAGCCCGCGATGCGTGACCACTGTATCATAATACCCCCTTACCTGCAGTCCTGCTTTCTGGGGTTTCAGTTCAGCAGTCAACCACCGTCAACCGTGATCTGCAAGCAGATGGTCTTCCTCCTGAAATATCATCAGAAGGTCAGCGGTAGTCTAATACTACATCACAAGGCCTATGTCATTCACCTCATTTCATCTCGTGTAGGCATTTTATCATTTCATATCATCACCATCAGAAGAAAGGTCAGTATAACACAATAAGACATTTTGATACAGAGAATGAAAAACCACATTAACATAACTTTTATTACAATATATTGTTATATTGATTAAATAATGTTTGTATTGTTTTGACTGCCCACTACTTCTACAAAAAATATAGAAAAAAAGCTGTTTTAAGTTAAAATAGGAGAAAAGAGTAAAAAATAATTAAAAGATAGCAAGGGCAAAACTTTACTAGTAAACCATATATGGGGTTGGATAATTTTATTATTAGTTGTTGTTAATCTTTTATTGTATCTGTCTTATAAATTAAACTATCATAGTTGAATAATTTTATTATTAGTTGTTGTTAATCTTTTATTGTATCTGTCTTATAAATTAAACTATCATAGGTATGTAGTGAACAATCTTTTCTGGGAGGAAATTTTGACTTGATTACCAAATTATGGTTTCCTGAGAGCTGGTCAATTCTGAATGGACCACATATGACAATCAAAATCAGTGTATGTATTTCTATGTATGAATTTATGTATATATAGACATATAAATCACACAAAAAGTTCAGATTTAGGGGCCATTGATATATGGAAGCATTTTACAGAGACAAATCATAGCATAATATTTAAGCTGATTAGCTGATTATATATATAGAGAGAGAGAGAGAGGGAGAGAGAGATAAATAGATACAAATATAAATGTGGATATAGATGTAGGTAAATAGATGTAGATATAGAGATAGAGATATATAGATGCCCACACTTTCAAAGAAGGAAGTATTGAAAAGAAAAAAATAGTCATTTTGCAGCAGAGAAACCTGGCAGAAACCATGTTAACTGAATAATAAAGGTTAGCCTCACCAATAATTTTAGGTCAAAATCATGTATTCACTGATAACTGTGTAATAAGCTCACCTCATATTTGTGGTACTCTTTCCAAAAACCCATAACCCCAGTCTAATCATGAGAACAGCACCAGACCAATCCAAATGGGGGATATTCCATACCATATCTGGCCAATGTTCCTCAAATCTGGCAAGAAATCAAGGAAAGACTGAGAAATTCTCACAAACCTGGGGAGATTGGTGAGACATGAGAGCAGGACCCAGTGTGGTATCTGGAGTGCATTCTGAAACAGAGAGAAGATATTTGTGGAAAAAGTGATGAGACCCAAGAACAGCTGGAGTTCAGGTAAAGTAGTACACCAATGTTGATTTCTTATGACAAATGAGCCGTGGTCATGTAAGATGATAATAATGGAGAATTCTCTGCAGTACCATAGTCATTTTTCTATAAATGTAAAACTATTCCAAAATAAAAAGACCACTTTAAAAATAACTGATAGCCTGGAGGATAGAACAGAGAAAGATTAAACTTCAGGCAGAGGAAGTATAGCATAACCCAAATGAGAGATCATAAAAGTGGGTAGGGGCAGTGTGGGTGGAAGGATGAAAATAACTAATTTGAAAGTTAAGTGTTAGAAATGACATAACTCAATGATGTTATGCCTAATGTATATTGAATTTTCTCTGAAAAAAAAAACTTAGCCTTTCAACAATCATGTTTAAGAGATTTCAACAACTTCTACAGATAGAGCTATATGTGTGGATCTAAGTATAGGATTAGATTTTACCCTTATGAATTCCATTCCTCATGGATGACTTTATAGATTTGAATGGATATATATTTACTTTATCCACTCAAATCCATTCACTGTTGTCTTGGAAAGAGAACCCCTCTTTAGTTTGGGCAGTAAACACATCTGCCCTATTTGTAAGAATGAGACTGGAGTCCAAATCCATTCTGAATCTAAGAATGGCCAGGTAACATAGACCTGACTTACAAGCAGCTAAAACATTACGTGTGGTAAGGGTGATTAAATTAGGAAGGACAGTGACCTCTAATCATACTCTCGGAGAAAGGAAAGTGTGTATTTTCTCCAGATGTGCACATTTTTTTAAAGACTTTATTTTTAAGTCATCTCAACATCCAACATTGGACTCAAACTTACAACCCTGAGATCAAGAGTCACATGCTCCACTGACTGAGCCAGCCGGGCACACTCAGATATGCACTTTAATAAAAGTAATCTTGGGTGGCTCAGTGGTTAGGCATCTGCCTTCCTTTGGGATCATGATGCCAGGTTCTGGGATCAAGTCCCTCATCAGACTCCTTGCTCAGTTGGTGAACCTGGTTCTCCCCATCTCATTCGTTCTCTCTCTCACTCAAATAAATAAAATATTCAAAAATAAATAAGCAAGCAAACAAACAAACATCATCTTTGAGCTTCCAGAAACCAAATACCATCATTGAAGTCAGCAGGGAAAAGAACAGATCAAGACAGACCAACTACTTGTGCTCTTGATCAGTCCCTACATGACCTGTATTATATGAATCACATTTCTTCTCCTTTTCCACTCATGCCAGTTTAAGGCAAAATTTCATGTTTATTATTTGCATCTAAAATCTCTAAAGGATAAATGATATCTGTAATAATGGACTTTAGCATTGTTATGCACTTTGTATCTATAGATTTGATGGCCATCTTTGACTTCTAATTATTAAATCAAATCACAGGGAAAAGTGTAGAACAGCCTAGGATTCAGTGAGAATTCTGAATTGTATGATGAGAAATCTGACTCTAATTCACACCCAGCCTTTGGAAATGAAACATGATTGGCCCAAGTCGGTAATTGTAAAACATTAAAGTACATCCAAATTAACTGAAGGCTTTGTTAGTAAATTGCCAGGCTCCACTGCCCAAGTTTCTAACCAAGTAGGATTGGTTTGGAACCTGAGAATTTAGATTTCTAACAAGTTCCCAGAGATGACTCTTTGAGAACAACTGGTCTAAGCATGTAACTTTGATCCTCATTACTGTCTGTGATTCAGGTAGTGGCTTTTCAGAAACATTGTTTTTTGTTTGTTTGTTTGTTTTTCACTGTTTTAAGAAAGACACAAGGCAATAGAGCGACATTTTTCTAGCCTTTTTCTTCCAAAGTTGGACACTGCAATAAGACAATGTGGTGCTTGGAGTTGGCACAACC
>RCUC01122150.1:0-12016 GCA_003697995.1 Taxidea taxus jeffersonii | reverse complement strand
ACAGGGAGCCCAATGAAGGGCTTGATCCCAGGACTCTGGGATCATGACCCCAGCCGAAGGCAGACCCTTAACCACTGAGCCACCCAGCTGCCACTCACCTCCGCCAATTCTATGTGGCTGGAATGACAAAACCGCTCTTTCAGAGCACACTCCATAGAGATAATGGATGACCCTGCTCTCTTCGTGATTAGATTTGATGATGTACTTGAGAATGCCCTTATCTCCTGAGAGGAGTCTTCTCCCATTTGCCAGTGATTCCTAGTAATTAGGATATTGTTAAGGCTGGACCTCAAACAAAAACAGCTTCTTGATGGTTTCATCCCTCATTGTCTTTTACCCTAGAAGCCACTTCTACTGACAGTACCCTTGCAAACAAAGTCTTTAAGCATACAAAAGCCCTCCTGGTAAGAACGGCCTCAAAGCTCACAGTGGAACTTCTAGGACTTACATTAGGACAGCAATATAAAATAAGCAAAACATTATGCTTGCTCAGCAGGACTCTAACTGATATTTCCCAGGCACTGGATGCACTCAGCCAAAAATTAAATGAAGTCATAGAAGGACTTCACAAGAATTGCGCTACTACTGACTGTCACTATTGCTATACCATTTGGGGTGTAAGAAATTTCCTCACATGTATTGTTTTAACATTATAGTTAACTCCTGCAAGGTGTTCCCAATTAATAGGGGATGTTTGTGATCAATTAAATAAGATCAAGATATTCACTGATCCATTTGACAAAATTGGTAACTGGGGATATTATCTAAGGGATGTGATCATAATTTTCTGCTTAGTTATTTCTAAATGGCAGAGGAAGCATTTAAGTCTATGGATTTAATAGTAGAGTAACCAGAAAGGCATGGTAGCTGCTTTTTGGCTCCTGGCAGCAGAAAGTGTGGGGAGCTCCCACCCTGCAGAAAATCTGTTGCCCAGGCTGAACCAACTCCACATTCTCCTCTCCTCCATCAACAACACACATATTGGTATTCTTTAACATTTTTCTATATTCTTTCTTCTTATTTTATATCTCACTGGACAATCGTATCAACTCCTTTACTTTCAATTAACCTTTCTATTACAATAACTTCCAAATCTGTCTCACTAGCATAGATAGCATTCCTTTTATTCATATTCATACATCCAAATGATAATAGATACTGCCAATCAGATGTTACTCTTGAAGCTGGTATTAAACATGCCTAACATTTAGCTTGTCAGTTTCTTCTGAGAAAATTTTAATAAACATGCTAAAATGCTAAGGATAATTGAAACTATTGTCATTGGATTATTAAAATTTTTTGAAGAAGAGAGTGTTTGCATTCCCTCTACATTCACTTAAACTATTCATGCATTTAAATATGCTAATTGCTTGTTTGCTATGTGCCAGGTAATCATCTAAGTAGGGACAGAGATGCAGAATAGACAGGAAGTCTTTATTTCATGGAGCTTACATTCCTATCAGCAAGAGAGAGTAAGTTCCTAGGAACAATAAAATATGGAACAAATTGTGAGACAATTAAAATTTCTAAGAATTAAAGATAAAGTGTATTAAGGACGTAGGGAAGGATGGGACAAGGATATTTTAAGAGCAAGTGTGAGAAAAGTTCTCTCTGAAATGTAGCAGCACTTGAAGAGAACTGAGTAAATTGAGCAAGGAAGCCACATCAAGTTTGATGGAAAGAGTTAACATTTTCCTAAGCAAGCAAATTTTCCATTTAAGAGTAAAAGTACTTTGCTGTCAAGATAATTATTTTAATTCATACTAAGAAGTACTGGGCATGTTTTCTTCTGATGGTGAAAGCTCTGCATTTGACATAAAGTAGACACTGGCTCAAAAATGGAATTATGCTTACATGAAAAAAGTGAAATTTGAGATAGTTAATGAATAGTATCACTAAAATGTCAATTAAGTAGGCATTAGTTCTGCTAAGTTAAATATTCACCTTAAAAATAGCAGAACTTTATTTTCAAAAACAGCAATAACTAGAGAGGAAAACAATTTATGAAATTGCAAATGAATCAGGTTTTAATTCTGACATAATAAGTAGCAAAATCCATTTGTCATTTTTTAAAGTATCAGATTTTCTGCAAATACGTCATAGACAACTATATGTTAGTTGTCATATTTAATGCTGTCAATTAGAGATATGAGATGCAGGATAACTATCTTTAGGTGAATAAATAACTATGTTTATTTTCCTAAGCCTAAGAAAAAAAACACTCACCAAATATTACTTGATGTAGTGGATGATATGACAATCCAAAGAAAATTCTTTCATAGTGAAAAATTTCAGAAAGGTTACGAAGATGGTCTCTAAAAGAACACAATGAGGATTTTCTCTTATGAAATAATAATCTTCAAATAAACAAGGAAATTTGAGAATTTCAATTACAGATGGATTATAAATTATATGTGATGTGAACTGATAATATTAATAATTTTGTGTAAATCCTGAAAGAATAATGCATTTTACATCTGTAATAAAATCTCAAATTGTCTGGAAAAAGTCTTGTTTTAAAATAAGTGTAAATATTAAGTGTAAATAAATCATAATATTTTGCATAAGGACATATTATGTTAATGGTGTATGAAATTGCTTATTTATGCATATTATTTGCAATTTCTAATAATCATTTATTATAAATGAGATGTGGGTAGGAGTGCCTTGTGGGCAAAACTAAATACCTATGTCCAAATAGTTTTTATTAAAATTTGCTTAGGAAGAGTCAATATCTTTTTCTAAGTTAATATTTGATCTAGTCTTCTGATTACAAATGAGTCAGCATTACACTTGTACTTTATCTTTAGTACTTTGTATGTAAAACATATCTCCTCTTCTTTGAAGCTAGATAACACAGATATGGATTTGACTTTACAAAATTTCTAAAATGTTCACTTTGTTTATATTTGGAAGCAGTGTTTTTTAAAATGGCATTATCATCTATAAAATACTACCATAAACCTAATTATAATTAATAATGCATTTTAAATTTTATTTTATCTTATTTTATTTTTTTAAAGATTTTATTTTTTTGACAGATCACAAGTAGGCAGAGAGGCAAGCAGAGAGAGAGGAGGAAGCAGACTCCCTGCTGAGCAGAAAGCCCCACGGGGGGCTTGATCCCAGAATCCTGGGATCATGACCTGAGCTGAAGGCAGAGGCTTTAACCCACAGTCACCCAGGCGCCCCACATTTTAAATTTTAACTACACACTGCTCTCCTGTTAAAATTAAATCTATGATCATTTAAATGTTAATAACCTTTGAGAAATCAAGACAATATGAATAGTTCAGACAGGTTGGATAAAGCAATTTTTTTAGGACTATATGCCTTTTACCAGTATTTGACCCTGTAAGCTATTATTGGCAGAAACTGTAACTAAGATGTACTTTTTTCTCCCTATTAATTTCCAATTATTCTATTGTATGGAACTTAGAAAGATACCATAATTTTCAAATTAAGACAGTATTTTAACTTCACAGAAATGGTTAATATATAAAGAAAAAAACTCGTAGTTATATATACTTAATCTAAAATACTTAGATTCCACTCAACAAAGGAACTATATTTTACTTGTTAAAGAATGCTGTTTCACTGTATTTTCAGGGAGTTTTGATACAAAATGAAAAAAAATGTTGCCCTAAAAAAGAAAAATAATATGACTTTTTCTCCAAATATATTATTTTAATATTATTTAGTATATAAAACTTGATTTCCATGATAATGTTTCAAGAAATTGCCTCTTAAAATAATAAAGCACATTAAAATTTAAGTCAGATTACTGATTCTCAAAAGAAATGTAATGACTCATTAAAAAATATTGAAAATTGTGAATAAAATTTGTTTTTTTAATATCTTATTTGTTTGAGAGAGAGAATGAGAGAGAGCATGAGAGGGGAGAAGGTCATAGGGAGAAGCAGACTCCCTGCAGAGCTGGGAGCCCAATGTGGGACTCAATCCTGGCACTTCGGAATCATGACCTGAGCTGAAGGCAGTCGCTTAACCAACTGAGACACCCAGGTGCCCAATTATGTTTATTTTTAATACAAATCATCACCAAAGTATAAATTTAATAATACTTAATACAGTTTTAATGCTGGCATTGAATTTATTTCACTTGGCATTTATAAGTAAATTGTTTTATTTAATTAACAAAATTTCTTGTGGCAAGATGAATTTAATTCCTCAAAATTAAGAATTAAATCTCAGTGCACACAGTTCACATTTTATTAGCCCCTTTTTTATAGTATATCCCAATTATAATAAACTTGGATTAGAACAAATATCATGGCTATAAGATGTCATAATTACAGATTTATCTGGCTGCTTTTATGCTATTTGGAAGCACATCTTTATGTCACATGTCACTAAATGTCAATGACTTTTAATAAAATGAGATGTTGACATTTCTGCAAAGAAGACATCCAGATGGCCAACAGACACATGAAAAAGTGCTCCACATCACTGGGCATCAGGGAAATGCAAATCAAAACCACAATGAGATACCACATCACACCAGTCAGAATGGCTAAAATTAACAAGTCTGGAAATGACAGATGCTGGCGAGGATGTGGAGAAAGGGGAACCCTCCTACACTGTTGGTGGGAATGCAAGCTGGTGCAACCACTATGGAAAACAGCATGGAGGTTCCTCAAAAAATTGAAAATAGAGCTACCTTATGACCCAGCAATTGCACTACTGGGTATTTACCCTAAAGATACAAACGTAGTGATCTGAAGGGGCACGTGCACCCAAATGTTTATAGCAGCAATGTCCACAATAGCCAAGTTATGGAAAGAACCTAGATGTCCATCAACAGATGAATGGATAAAGAAGAGGTGGTATATATATATATACAATGGAATACTATGCAGCCATCAAAAGAAATGAAATCTTAACATTTGCGATGACATAGATGGAACTAGAGGGTATTATGCTTAGCAAAAATAAGTCATTCAGAGAAAGACAACTATCATATGATCTCCCTGATATGAGGAAGTGGAGATGCAACGAGGGTGGGGGTTAAGGGGGTAGGAAAAGAAAAAATGAAACAAGATGGGATTGGGAGGGAGAAATATCAAAAGAGACTCTTAATGTCATAAAACAAACTGAGGGGGGTGGGGGGGTAGGGGGAGGGTGGTTGGGAGAGGGGGGTGGGGTTACATTATATGTTTAAATTAAAAATAAAAAAAATAATAATAATAAAATGAGATGTCTTTGTTGAGAACTTGATCATCTCCCAATAGACAGGCTTGTTTCTCTAGCCTCTCTTGGTGATTCCCTGGTCACTTATTTTTGACTGTGGATTGCCATGGTTAAGCTTCATGGTACAACTCTCCAGCATTTACCATATTTTTCTGGAACATGATAGTTATTCAATGAAAATTTGACTGAATAACTGAATGAATAAGGAACAAATCAATGAATGAATGGTGTGACTATGCTAGATATATCAAGTTTTTTCTTTCCTTCTTTTATATTAGCATGTCTTTGAAAAGAATTTCCTTTCTGTGTAATTTGAGGAACTTTATAATCAAAGGACCTTAATATAAATCTAAGTATATATCTAAGATTTCAGTAACAACACTATGTCTTTTTTTCTTCTTAATAACAACTTTGCATTTTAGGGAAAAAATAAATGACATATTTTTTACTTGTTTTATCCTGGGCTATTTTTACTACTAACAAATATTGTATCTGAATGGATGGGGCAACAAAAAAGTAGCCCTTAGGCAACATCGGGTATTCTTCATATTAAAATAACAAGTTAAGGTTATACTTAAGAATATATGCTATTTTTTTCAGCAAAAAAGGAAATAAATCAATGTCTATTTTGGGAAAGCAGACAAAATGCAGAAGCAGTATCACCTGAATAAAAACTACCAGCTTAGGAAAGACAGAATCTTCTTGGAAAGAAAAAGTTCTTCATGATTTTAGTTCAGATTATCAAAAAACAAGATTTCTGGGGCACCTGGGTGGCTCAGTGGGTTAAAGCCTCTGCCTTCGGCTCAGGTCATGATCTCAAGGTTCTGGGATCGAGCCCCGCATCGGGCTTTCAGCTTGGTGGGAAGCCTGCTTCCTCCTCTCTCTCTCTCTCTCTGCCTGTCTCTCCACCTACTTGTGATCCTTGTCAAATAAATAAATAAATAAATAAAATCTTAAAAAAAAAAGGTTTCGAAAAATGCTATAAAAATATAAATGTTTTGTTTGGAAGCAGTGCCTTCCCTGTGTGCATGCTAAACATTTTATGATGTAAAAAAAGAAAATTAGCAAAGGATTAATTTCTTTTTTGTTATGTTCTCATGTGAATTATAGAGCACATTGGAAACTGAAGCTCAGACTTTTATTTCCAGAAGCAAAGAACTGTGAATAAAATGATAGCATTTGGACCTTTCAGATCCCTCCAGACAAACTTCCGCCAACACCCCAGTAGTCTGAGATTTTGTAACTGGTGTTTGACCATATATAAGTTTAAAGAATCAGCAACAAGGGTCAAAAAAAATAACACTGACATACATAATATCCACATTTGCGAATACATATTTCACTATTTGTTTCACTTCCAAATTTTCAAGTAGCATTAAAAAATGTAAAATTGGTGACATTTGTTAATTTGTTCATTTAAAATTTGTATAATATTTTATATTTTTGAATTAATTTATTCAAATACCAGTAATTTCTAATAAATAGAAGTAGAAATAGATTTTGAAAGGGTCCTTCTCATGTCCATGTCCCCAATTCTAAATGAATTGTAAATAGCAAAACTGTAAACTATTATAAGGTATAAGTTAAAGTGATATTCAATATTGGAATTCATATCTATTTTTTTCTAAGATTTTATTTATTTATTTGACAAAGAGAGAGAGAGATCACAAGTAGGTAGAGAGGCAGGCAGAGAGAGAGGGGGAAGCAGGCTCCCCACTGAGCAGAGAGCCCAATGTGGGGCTCATTCCCAGGACCCTGAGCTCATGACCTGAGCTGAAGGCAGGAGCTTAACCCACTGAGCCACCCAGGCACCCCTCATATCTATTCTTATTTATTACATCATACAAATAAGGACATACAATTATAATTTTTAACCATGTTAACAAGGTAAATTTTGGTACTTGCTCACTCAATCCAGATAGTATTTGGTAATTTTGGAGAAAGTGAAAGAGAAAAGAGGAGAAACTGATAGAGAGAGGTGAGAAATAGAGAAACCCAATAATATATCTAATATCCATAGGAAAATTATTTTTAAAGAGTAATTATTAGTTTGCAAGAAATAGAAACATAATAATAATTATTATTTTTTTAATATTTGAGAGAGAGAGAGAGTGAGAGAGAACAGAGGAGGGGCACAGGGAGAGGGAGAGAGAATAGACTTCACACTCAGTATCATGGAGCCCACACAGAGTTCAATCTCACCACCCTGAGATCATAATCTGAGCTGAAATCAGGAGTTGGATGTTTAACCAACTGAGTCACCCAGGTGCTCCTGGAAATGTAATTATTAAAGTGAAAATAAAAATGTGGATATATATAAAAGGACAAGAGGAACCTCTTGGAGATGGAGTTCATTCTGAGCTGGAGAGTCATTATGAAACTTTTCTTTCTTTTGCTCCTCCCTTTCTCTCCTTAGTTACTTGTCAATTCCAAGTGCCAATATTCAATCTCTCTTTCTCTGGAAACTAATTTCTTTGTTTATTTTATGGCTTAAACAAAGTCTATTATGATCACAACTAGCTGGCTATCTCAGACCATGAAATTTAGTTATCTTCTGGCTTAGTACTGAAGAGTTAATTGTCTTTTTACATACGTTCGGAACTTTTAAGATACTGAATTCAGTTGTTCTAAACTGTGCCAAATAATCAACCAGCTTTTCATGAGTAGGAGTCAAAGCTTTTTCAGATTTCCTATCCTAAGTCTGTGTGCAAGCTTGCTCTCTAAGGAAAAAAAAATGTGTCTGAGTGAACAAAATATTTAACACCTCTAGTATCTTAAAATCTCTTAGGTTGGCTTGAAGTTATAAATTACTTTCATTTCACAACTGGTATATAAAAACTGTTTTTTTGCAAGATAAACAGAAACAAAAATGAATTATTTTTCATTTAAGATAAAGATAAAAATGCTTTTGCACAGCAAAGGAAATAGTCAACAAAACTAAAAGGCAACCTATGGAACGGAAGAAGATATTTGCAAATGTCTTATCATATAAAGTGCTGGTATCCAAAATCTATAAAAAACTTATCATCCCTTCTTGGCCTTTTGGCTAAGATCAAGTGTATAAAAAATTTATCAAACTCAACACCCAAAAAAAAAAAAAATCCAGTTAAGAAATGAGCAGAAGACATGAACAGACATTTTTCCAAAGAGGACATACAAATGGTTAGCAGACACATGAAAAAAATGCTCAACTTCACTCGACATCAGGGAAATACAAATCAAAATCACAATGAGATACCACCTGACACCAGTCAGAATGGCTAAAATTAACAATGCAGGAAACAACAGGTGTTGGTGAGGATGCAGAGAAAAGCGAACACTCTTGCACTGGGAAGGCAGACTTGTGCAGCCATTCTGGAAAACAGTATGGAGGTTCCTCAAAAGGTTAAAAATAGAGCTACCCTACAACCCAGCATTTGCAATAGTAGGTATTTATCCAAAAGATATAAGCATAATAATCTGAAGGGGAGCCTGCACCCACTATTTATAGCACCAAAGTCCATAATAGCCAAAAAATGGGAAGAGCCCAGATATCCAGCAACAGACAAACAGATGAGGATGTGGTATATTTGTGTGTGTGTGTGTGTATGTGTATGTAATGGAATATTACTCAGCCATCAAAAAAGAGTTAAATCTTGCCTTTTGCAACAATGTGGATGGAACTAGAAGAGTATTATGCTAAACAAAATAAGCCAATCAGAAAAGAAAAATACCATATGATTTCACCCATATGTGGAATTTAAGAAAAAAAAAAAACAACAACAGATGAACACAGGTAAAGAGAAGGAAAAATAAAAAAGATGAAAATAGAGAGAGAGGCACAATATAAGAGACACTGAACTCAATGAAACAAACCAGGGGTCATCAGAGGGGAGGTGGGTGAATTGGGTGATGGGCATTGAAGAGGGCACTTGATATAAGGAGCACTGTGTGCTATTTGCAACTGATGAATCTAAATTCTAACGCTGAAACTAAATAGCACACTATATGTTAACTACATTGAATTTAAATAATTTTAAAAACCTGTTTTTTTCCTCAATTGGTTAATCACATCAAAAATAGCTTAAGTATTTTGAAAAAGTCCATCAATTTATCTGCTAATGTATATGCTTGTATACCTTCACTAACTTTATATCATCTCCTATAAATTGTTGTTAGTTTTATTTTAACTTCCTACCTAGACTCTTAATTCTCTAGCTCTCTCTAGTTCTAATTGGCAGCTACAGAATGGAGTTAGTTCTGCTGTCCATTGGTATAATCTCATCAAGAAAACTGCAGGAAATATTAGATTTTATACTTTGCAAATAAGGAAACTGGAAAACAATTTTATAGAAACAACTTATAGAGCATGAATACCCTACTTTTGCAAAGGCTCATATTTTATTAAATATTACCCAAATCTTTCGTATGAATTACTGAATTAATTGACCTGGAATAAGTAACTAATAACTAATTAGTAAATAATTATTAATAACAAATAATAATTAATTGATCTGGTATTGCAACCTCTAGACTTTTCAAATGCATAAATAAAATGATGTCATTTCAAGAGATTTCCACTTTATTAACTCTTCATTTTTTTTCATTTTGAAATAAGGAAATATAATATGTTCCATAGTATAGTCTGCAAGTTAGAGATACAAGCCCATGTTTCTTCATACTATTAAGAACTATAATTCAAATAGTTGCTATAGGTGAATAAAAGTTTTACAAATTATCTGGACCGAATGGGAAAATTGTATCTTGTAAAAATAGAAGCAAAGTAAATACATAATATAGTAGGTTCACCAGCATGAAATAAATGACATTTAACATTGCATCAAATTTAGGTATTCATTGACCTTCTGTTTAGCTTAGTTTTCAGCATGAATATGTATTCAGTTAAATATGTTGAATGCGCCAAACTACAATGAATACTTTCTCATAATAATAAAATAACAAATGAGAATTTACAGAACAATAGTGCCAAGAAATGGAATTGTATCAATACAAGTAATTCGCATTAGGAGGTGAGTTTCCCTAGAGATTTACTACGTATCTCCTCAGACGATGAATTAGAAAGATTTAGTTACCTTCATCAGGAAGCTATAAACTCAAGGGAATAACTTTCATTATGAGCAAATGTTTGAAAATTTGTTATTCATTATTGAAAATTAAAGACTAAGTAGATTCATTAAGGACATTAATTACATACACAATTAACTGTTGTTTTGGAATTGCTTTAGATGCTTTCAATAAAATAATTTTAATGAATATGTAGATACTGCTGCATTTCTAAACATAATATGCTAGCATAGTCATTTATTGAATGTTAGAGGAAATATATGAAACTAGGAGAAATACCTAATTTATTTGGGAATTTTATATCTTAATAAATTATTTTGAATCCAAATGTGGATGTTACCATTTGAAACATGTGATGTTGGTATGGTCATTAATAATGGAGGGAGTTTATGATATTAAAATGAAATATTCATTGGAATATCTGGAACTATTTGGAATTATAGCTTCAAAATATTTGAAAAATTATGGAGGTCAATTTCTAATCTAAATTTTATAAATGTATTGAGAAATTTGCTTGTTTGACAAACAGATTGCACCCAGTGAAGTAAATGGCATCTATTTTAAAAAAGGAATGTTTCTCACCTACTGCGTCTGTCTAGGAGATATGAAATCTGACTGCTGATGTATTTCATCACAAGTAATTCTAACTAGCTGGAGCTTACACAGAGCATCCCTATTCAGTAAACAATGGGATAGTCCTAACCTCCCATGTGTAAGTCTATGGATTCACCTTTGGTCAATGCAGAGTTGCCGTTTTAAATCCCTAAAGAGCATAACCACCACAAACTCCACCTTAAAACACTTCATCATTAGGGAGCAACACAATGATTACTTTCCTCCAGTATGATTTATCTTTCTTGAATTTGTATTAGACTCAGCATTCTATGTAGCAGAGTTTGCCTTATCCTTTGACAGTATGTCCATTTTTTCCATGAATAAGACTATGGCTAAGTGATTTTACCATTCTGGAATATAGACACTGGAACAGCTGTTCCTTAGGGAACTATGTGAGGTGATCATAGACAAATGAGAGATGTGTAGACAAACTTAGTATTTCCTGGTTCATTGGCAATGTGATGTCAAGACTTCTGTTGCTTGAGTACAAAGGTATATGATCTAGAAAAATTTTTTTAGAGATTTTATTTATTTATTTGATAGAGAGAGAGATCACAAGTAGGCAGAGAGGCAGGCAGAGAGGCAGGCAGAGAGGGAGGGGAAGCAGGCTCCCTGCTGAGAAGACAGCCCAAAGTGGGGATTGATCCCAGGACCCTGAGATCATGACCTGAGCCGAAGGCAGAGGGCTAACCTACTGAGCCACCCAGGCACCCCTAGAATATGCCTCTTTTGGGGTTCTAATATCCTTTAGGCCTGTAACTGAACCCCTGAGATCTGAACATTTTATGTCAAAGAAAGATAAAACCAAAGAAAAGTGTAAGTCTAGAAGAAGAAAACAGATTAATATATTCCTGTGGGCTAGAACAACATTTGCCTTAGATTCTCCATCTCAACCTGATAAAGGAAGATATGATATTTCAGTAAGAAATAGTTCAAGTTCTTAACATTCCAGATGGTGGAGGGGGGAGGGAAGTCAAGCAATATTAAAGAAAGCCAGATGCAGATAAGCAGATAGGTTATTCTAAGTATTTGTGGCCTTTATCTGTTCTATCAACATTTCTTTTCCTGGCTGGTAATGAGAAGAAAGCAAAGAAGACAGAACAGAAAAACTTCCATGAGACAATTGAAT
>RCUC01122149.1:0-22631 GCA_003697995.1 Taxidea taxus jeffersonii | reverse complement strand
TATGAGTCCTCGAAATTCTTGGGTGGAGGCTTTTGGGTTTTCCACATAAATTATCATGTCACCTGCAAAGACTGAAAGTTTGACTTCTTCTTTGCCAATTTGAATGCCTTTTATTTCTTTTTGTTGTCTGACTGCTGAGGCTAGGACTTCTAGTACTATGTTGAACAACAGTGATGAGAGTGGGCATCCTTATCATGACCTTAGGGGAAAAGCTCTCAGCTTTTTCATTCATTGAGAATGATATTCACTGTACGCTTTTTGTAGATGGCTTTTATGATATTGAGGTGTGTTCCCTCTATCCCTACACTGTGGAGAGTTTTAGTCAAGAAAGAATGCTAATACCAACCCAATATCAGAAAAGAATTGCCTCATAAATCACATTTCCCATAGAACAGATTACAATGTAATTTAGACTTCAGAAGCAGTATCCAAAGGACTCACTAAAGGCATTTTTACTAAAATAAGATGTCATAGTTTTCACACTGCCATTTCTTTGGGGTATGTTAAAAAAAAACACTGAATATTCAGAAACGAAACAAAAAAAGAACTGCTGAAAATAGGATTTTAAATGGCTACCAACTTTTGTGCTGTTATTATTTGATATGTATAGAGAACAACTGTGCATTTATCCAAGTTCTGAAAAGCAGTAATACCACTATAAAAAGATTCTCAATGAAATGATCCTTAGAAATCTATTACCTTACATCATCATGGGGGGGGGGTACCAGGCATTGTTCTAAGCACTTTACATTTAATTACGTTGAATCTTCCAATCCTGGGGTATACATATTATTATTCCCATTTTTCATATCTAGAAACTGTAAATTATCACTTTATAGTCCTTAAAAAAGTTTTCCAGTGAGAATAAGTTTCTAATGATCCAAAGAAATATCTCCAAATTTACTCTTTGCTTGTAAAAGCTAACCATGGTGATTCTGTGGCTGGTCACAAAAGCTACCTTTCCATGGCTGGAGTTCCAAGCGGATGATTATACATGTTTGAACAATCTTAATGACTCATATCCTTCCCGTTGGGCTCCTTTTGCCAATTCATCACTTAGTCTTCTTCAGTTCCGGTTTTTATGTACACGGTGGATGAAATGGAGAGTGAAAGCACTCTTTTATCTCTGATGCAACATCTGGTCCCAGCAGACATCTTCACCCAATTATCTCCCAGGGCATGACTTTCATCAGACAGAAACCATTCTGAATTTTCTGTGAATGCTCTATATTTTCTTTTGACCAGGATAAAGGAATGAGTCGATATTTATGGAAAAAAAAAAGAGGTAAAGGAAGGGAACATCTGCAAAATGATGTGAACTTTTAACTGATTTTGAAGGGACAGTCACAAACGCAGGTAGCATGAATGAAAACTATAAAAATTGGCATCTAGGGTGCCTGGGTGGCTCAGTGGGTTAAGCCTCTGCCTTCGGCTCAGGTCATGATCCCAGGGTCCTGGGATCAAGCCCCACATTGGGCTCTCTGCTCTGTGGAGAGCCTGCTTCCTCCCCTCTCTCTGCCTGCCTCTCTGCCTACTTGTGATTTCTGTCTGTCAAATAAATAAATAAAAATCTTTAAAAACTTGGCATCTACTTTGTTCATATCTCAATATTCCTATGGAACTGGTTGTTAGCTTTCCATTATACATTTTAAAAAACCTCAAGATCTCTGCAGAATTTAAAAAATACATATGAACAATAAAATATTAAACTAGATAATAGCGATACATTAGGATAGTTAGGGAAAATGTTGAAATTAAAAAAGGCAATAATTATCTTCTAAATAATTCTGCATAAACTGCAAAGTCCTACAGTAATTCAGGAATAAAGTAGTTTTGTCCATCATGAAGCTATATATAAATGAATGTCAAAATTAAAATGTTTATGAGGGGGGCGCTTGGGTGGCTCAGTGGGTTAAAGCCTCTGCCTTCGGCTCAGGCCATGATCCTGGAGTCCTGGGATCAAGCCCCGCATCGGGCTCTCTGTTCAGCAGGGAGCCTGCTTCCTCCTCTCTCTTTGTCTGCCTCTCTGTCTACTTGTGATCTCTGTCTGTCAAATAAATAAATAAAAATCTTTAAAAAAAAAATGTTTATGAGGTCTGTCTTGCTCCAGGCCACAGCAATCTAATAAACGGTACTTCCCCATCCTGGGCTTCATCTACTACTGTTGTAGTTCCAGACTCCTGCAAAGAGAGAGGATTCCCCAGAGAGTATTTCTAGGTCCTCTTATCAGGTTGCATCTTCCAGTTTTTTTTCTCTCCAGCTCCCCCGACTGATGTTATTGACTAGACATATGCCAACCACTAGATTGCATGAAGGTCATTTGGCACTACCATGCTGCTAAGGACCACCATTAACATCGTTTGGCATGCCCAGCCACCAGTACTGTTGTTACTGCAGGAAATTCTGTGTTACTATGTCACTGTCCATTATTGCAGTGGCAGAGCTTTCCTGGAGAATGACTGGGGTGCCGTATCTGCCTCTGGCTGTTACTAAAACCTATTAGCCACAGATAATAGAGTAAGGACATACACACCTTGAGGCCTGGGCCACTGAAAGGGTAGAGCCTACAGTATGCCAGAGCTTCCTATGTTCTCTCTGTCTCTTAACAAATGAAGAAAATATTGCACTTTGAGCAAACCAAGAAAATAGCTCTTTCTCTGAAGACACTAAGTTCAAACCAGCAATACTGCATGTTCCCAAGATCTCAGGGGCTATCTTGTGAAAATATTTCTTTCATTTTTGACCTAACATTCTCTCCTCTCCCTTAAACTTAGACATAGATCTACAAGGAAAGAGCTTTAGGACAAATTCTAGTGATAGACATTGTGCTCTTATTATTTAAAAAAAAAATCCCCTCTTCTCGGAAAACTGGGACATTTTATGGGAACATAATTCTGCCCCTTTCCTCCCTGTGGATGAACCTTTCCCAGGGGACTTCATCATCTCTCATACAAATAAAATCTCAGTGGATCTGCTCCTGATGTCCACTCAGGCTTTTGGACATTCTGAGAGTGAACAGGTGACATTCAATGTGGGCAACTAACTGCCTGTGCACTACAAACAAAATAAAATAGTTTCAATGACTAGCCCATGTCTCCCAGTAAAGAATAAATAGCTCTAAAGTAGAACTTAATTGAAACTAGTGTTTGGTCAAATTCAAATGAAGAGAGAAAATAATTTTATCAAACTATTTAGATGAACTCGTTATTTATTGCACTTTTTATGTGATTTGACTGTCATTTTGTCAATCTGTAGACAAGTTCTTAAGGATGGGTCCATAGAAACCAAAATAAAGGCCAAATGTTTATTCATTATATAATAATTTTTGAGCAAACATATGGCATGATATAAGATACCTAAAGTGTTGGATGAAATGCTGACTAGAAATAAAAGGTAAAAGTCTCATTGCATTAAACCTTCCTATACTACATACCTCATATCTTGTTCTTCCAGGTCAAATCTCCATTCCTCTCCCCTGTATCTCTTCCCAGGGAGTCTACACTGCATGGACTCATCAATGACTTCCCCTGTCTACTGGGTTTCTGGTTGAGTTTGGTCAACAAGAAGACCCCATATGAGATTAGAAGAAAAACAAAGAATAGGATAGAGTATTTACTTGGAGTATTTATTTGGGCTGTGACTCTCAAACAAAAGGCTTAATTCCCATGGGATATCTTTGCCCAACAGCTGTTTCTGCTAGCTCCCTCCTCTTCCCCCATTCAGGCCCAGGGCTGGTAACATTCTCCACTGATACTAGCCCAGGGATACTGCAACGTGCTTTGTAGTTTCCCTAAACTCTACCTACACATTTCATTAAATTCTTTTCCAATTACCCAGTTCGAGTGTGTCATTTGTATCTTGCCCTGATTGAAACACTCACTCCTTTTTCTTTTAAAGAATTACTTATTTATTTGAGAAAGAGCATACATGAATGTAAGTGGGGGAAGGGCATAGGGGGAGGGATGGAGAGAGAAGCAGACTCCCCACTGAGCACAGAGCCCATCTCAGGGCTCTATCTCGTGACCCTGAGATCATGACCCCAGCTGAAATCAAGAGTTGGACACCTAACCAACTGAGCCACCCAGGTATCCCTAAAATACTCATTCTTAAGAAAATATATCTGAATATGAATCATTTAATGTATTAAATAGATCAGAGTCTCTTCTTGACTGCTCTGGATTTCATTACCTATTTATTTGAGAAAGCAGGCAGGAGACCTCTGTTCTAGTCCCAGCTCTACCACTATAACTAGCTTCAGGACAGTGAAGAATTCCCCAGGGCCACCATTTTCTTAAAAACAAATTAAAAGTGTTAGACTAAATGATCTTTAAGATCATTTATAGCTCTGTGATCATATGAGGGACTAACAAACTGTTTTGTGGCAACTTCCAAGAATGAACAAACCAATAGAAACTATTCAATAGACTCAGAGCTGTAAGGCACCATAGGAATATTTTTATGTATTATCCTTATTTCTTAGGTGAGGAAACAGACACAGAAGAGAGAGGAGACTTTTTCAAAGTCACTGGTGATAAGCATACTTCTTAGAGGCAACCAGCAGGACCTCAGCGTCCTTGCTTTTATTCACTGCACTATGTCACTTCTCTCCACACTTGTTGATTTGTGTTGCTATTGCCACACTCTTTCCTGCTCTTTGCACATACTGATACCCCGTCTTTCTCATTTCGGGGTACCAAATGATAAGATAAAACTTCCCTAACAATGTGATCTGAGTAAGTCTCCAATGACCCCTTAACATTGCTCCACATCACAATTTCCTGTGTGTTGCCTTCATGGCACTTATCCCAAAGTGTAATTAAATATTGCTTTTTTTTAATTTATTTATTTATTTGACAGACAGAGATCACAAGTAGGCAAAGAAGGAGGCAGAGAGAGAGGAGGAAGCAGGCTCCCTGCTGAGCAGAGAGCCCGATGTGGGGCTCGATCCCAGGACCCTGGGATCTCGACCTGAGCCGAAAGCAGAGGCTTTAACCCACCGAGCCACCCAGGGTCCCCTAAATATTGCTTTTTTTACCTGTTTCTGTTCTGTCCCCTTTCTCCACTAGACTGTAAGCTCCCTGAGGCCAGCAGCATGCCTGTTTAATGTATAACTCTATACCCAACACCCAGTAAAATGTCTGGAGCAATATAGGCACTCAGTAAAAGTATACGTTGAATTCATTAGTGAAAGTTTTATAGAACTACAAACTAGGGTATTGGATATAGTCGCCCAAACCCTGTAATAAAAGTGAGATTTAAGCCCAAGGTTTTTAAATTCAAAGTGATCATCTCAAGAAACTATTTCTCTTCCTCTCTATTCCTTTTCTATATGGCCCTCCCTAGTGGGCATGATTCACCATGAGAGGTGGTACCACCACCACCACTAAGAACCAGGGAGTCTTTGGAACAATGTGGTAGCATTTTGGGTGACATTATGTCTAAAGAGATGCTACTGGCACTTAGTACAGCACAAATGGCACTTGTGTAAAACAAAAAATTGCCCTGCCCCAGATGTCACAGGAGCCAATGTTTTCTCCAAGACTTTCCTTCCTCATGTACCTCAGAGTCACCCAAAAGATACAAATCCATGAGGATATGAAGTTATCATTAATTTTGAATGTTTCAGATAGCCAGTGACCCTAACACATGCCATTGGCAATGAATTGCTCAGCTGACTGCCTGGTCTGATGAACAAAGGAGTATTAATAAATGTTCTGCCTCTGTCCTCTTCTTCCAAATCCAGAGACTGGTGGTTTACACAGCAAGAACATCTCAAGTAGTGTTATAGCTTCCCTCACTGTAATTTTGGTTTGACAACTATGTTTCACCCAAGTAATGGCCTGGTGCTGCCCCCAGGTATGGTATGGATGCAAATATCCATTGTTCAAGCCAGGATATGTTTTTACCTGACATCAACTTGCATCCTATTCAAAGCAGAACTTCATTTTACCATTGGTGAGAAGGTAAGTGATAACTTGTAAATGTACAAGTTGTTGAGAGTATGAATAACGGATATTGAACATAAGTCCCTTTTATGGTCTCCATTCATTAGGGGAAAATCCAATCAGGCAGCACAGTTTTCATGTCACCAGGCTTGATGTATGTCTTTGGAAATAAAAACATTGGCTTTCACATGTCCAGAGCATGGATTTAAGTAAATCAGGCCCTAAAACTATGAGATAGCATTAAAGTTAAAATAGTAGAGGCAATATTTCTACTTAATACTAAGGAGAACAAAACAGAAAAAGTCTATCAGGTTACTAAAAAGTAAGCCTGGTACATATTCTAAAGTGGACACCCACTTTAAAATAGCTTTAATTTACTTATTCATGCATCCAGGCATTTATTCAATCAACAGATTTTTATTGGAGACTTATTTTGGGTCAACCACTAAATGCTGAGTTGATTGCAATGAAGCAAATGGGCCTCATACCTTGATTTACAGAAATTACAGTAATCTCTACATTTTGTACCAGAAAAAAACACCAATCACTACAAAACTAATTTACTAAATTCAATTATAGGGATTTATCAAATGCAACTGCCAAGTCACATCAGTCCAAGGAGCAACCCTTAGAGGTCATTAAGCTTGAATGTGTTATCTCAAAGGTACATATGCTAAAATTGTGGGAGGTGAAGTGACTCACCTGAGCTGAGGGTACACAGAGGAAGTTATAGGCCTGGGGCTCATACCGGTTAACACAGGGGAAGTGTGTGGATCCATGTCAGTATACACTGTCCAAGCCCATAGACTGTACAGCACCAAGAGTGAATCCCAATATAAACTATGAATTCTGAGCAGTGACGAAATGTTAACATAGGTTCATCGAGTGCAACCATTGTAACACTGTGGTGCAGGATTTGATAGTGGGAGAGACAAAGGTCAGGGCAGAGGGTATATGAAAAATCTCTCTACCTTCCCCTTCATTTTGCTCTAAACCTAAAATTGTTCCAAAAAATAAAGTAAAAATCATCAGTTCAATAAACGAGGGGTAAGTAGTGCTATCTGGGCCTATCTTTAAATAAATTAATCTTTCATTCATTCAACAAACATTGCACATGCCCTATGTGTCAGTCACATGCTAGGGCTTTACCAGGGAAAAAAACTCTCTGGAGCTTCATTCTAATAGGAGGATAAGAACACAAAATAAAAATAATAAACAGAGCATTGGCTGTGGAACACTGAAGAAAATAAGCAAGGTAAGAGGAGTTGGGAAACAAAAGTCTGTGTTTTTGACAGGAAGATCTGGGACTCTTGATTCAATGCCACTTAAGCAGAAAATGTAAAGAGATGAGGGAGTGAGGCTGGCGAGTGTATGGGGAGAGGGAGGAGCAAAAGCTAAGAGCCTGAGATGAGAGAACACCAGACCTAACTGAGGAAGAGCAAGGAGACAATTGTGGCTGGAGCAGAGTGAGCAAAGGAGGATTAGGTCACATAATTAATGGAGCAGTTTGGGCAAAGATTTACGCCATGGTGAGAATTCTGGATTTCATTATGAGTGAAACAGGAAGTCACTGAAAGGCATATATAGATAGATAGATAGATAGATAGATAGATAGATAGATATAGATAGATATATATCTATATCTATATCTATCTATCTATCTATCTATATGTATATCTACATACATATGTAGATATACATATAGATATGAGTGTCTGTGTGCCTGTGTTACTACACTATACATATATATGGCATTACTATAATGTGTTTAATTCAAATATTTAGATTGTGTAATATATATATCCTTTTGCCATAATATGTAACACTTGTGTATTACTCTTCAAATTTCAAAGTACTTTCAACTATATTACTGAATTTTTATCCTCAGAGGGGAGCTCAGTGGTGGAGTGTGAGGAAAACCTGTGAAAAAGAGATATATGGGTTAAGGCAAATATGCAGCCTGAGACCATATCAAATTAGGCCTGGTTATCTGTCCCATCATGACACGCATTAATTTACCAGCACAGAGCTTCAGCTAGCACATCCTTAATGGATATGTTCAGACTATAGATGAAAAAGAAAATTCTAGAAATTGGGCCACCACCATGGTCCCCTGATAGTATGCCTGGAGAATATTGGTCAAGTCCTATCCTGCCTTTCTTAGTCAGCCTCCCAGAGGCATACCAAGAAATAAAATTTTACAGCATAAAATTAGGTATCCAACATTCATTTTTTTTAAAGATTTTATTTATTTTTTTGACAGACGGAGATCACAAGTAGGCAGAGAAGCAGGCAGAGAGAGAGGAGGAAGCAGACTCCCTGCTGAGCAGAGAGCCCGATGCAGGGCTCGATCCCAGGACTCTGGGATCATGACCTGAGCTGAAGGCAGAGGCTTTAACCCACTGAGCCACCCAGGCGCCCTTCATTTTTATTTTTAAAGGTCTTTAGATCTTTTCTCTAAAATGTTCTACCATCCTATTTATTGTTTCCTGGACCAGAGAATCAGGCTCGATGTGTGGTTCTGTCTATGCTTCTGAATGTTTATAATCTCTCTTACACTACACAAAAATATACAGTTGATTTTATCCATTTTATGGCTGATGACTAGAGTCAAGAAAGGTTGTGACAACTAAAAGTATATGAGGACTGTCAAGGTCTTTAGTTCTTGTGAATGTTCTTATGGAATGTTGTTTTTTTTTTTTTTAAGATTTTATTTATTTGACAGACAGAGATCACAAGTAGGCAGAGAGGCAGGCAGAGAGAGAGAGAGAGGGAAGCAGGCTCCCTGCTGAGCAGAAAGCCCGATGCGGGACTCGATCCCAGGACCCTGAGATCATGACCTGAGCCGAAGGCAGCGGCTTAACCCACTGAGCCACCCAGGCGCCCCCTTATGGAATGTTTTATGAGCTGTCAGAACCAACATGCAGCATGGGACCTTTCCACTTCCAAAAGGTATTGTAATCTGTGGTATATATTTAATATTCTTTGTGAATGCCTTTGGGCAGATAGAAAGTAAAAATGGGAACTCTTTTTTTACTATCCTTCCCCCTTTAAAATGAATTTAAGGAATGCATGCACGTCCAAAGTAGAAATTTCTAGTTTGTTGCTATAACTTCTCCATAGTCTCTACATTTCCAAAGATGAGTAACTTGGTCTATGTGTCTGAGTCTCACTTAAGCATTCATAGCAGATGGATGTGGAGGTAAGGTTAAAATCTAGAGGGTTCATCTTATACTTATCAATATAAATCACTATTTGCTTCAAATTAGTCAATTACTAAATAAAATTTATAAACCAACCAAATGTCTCCTATGTGAATTACCAGATTTTAATTACTCACCTTCCTAAACCATTCAAAATAGAATCTCCAATTTCAAAATGGCTATGCTGTTTTTCATTATATGATTAGCATTTTCCTTGAGTCAATAGTTCATAGCATTTTCCGGCTTTCTCTCAAAGCTATCCTCATAAAATACGGCAAAGGAAAAAAGAAAAATGGGGACATTTTCCAAAAAACTGCTATTTCTGCAATCAAACTTCCTTTTACTGAAATAATGCCACCTCCTTTTTTTTAATGTTAATCACCATACAGTACATTAGTTTTTGCTGTAGTGTTCCATGATTCATTGTTTCTGTATAACACCCAGTGCTCCATGCAATACATGCCCTCCTTAATACCCATCACTGGGCCAACCCTTTCCCTCCTCCCACTACAAAAACTTCAGATTGTTTCTCGGAGTCCGTAGTCTCTCATGGTTCATCTCCCTCTCCAACATCCTCCGGCTTCTTTTTCCCTCCCTTCTCCTAATATCCTCCATGCTATTCCTTATGTTCCACAAATAAGTGAAACCATATGATAATTGACTTTCTCTGCTTGACTTATTTCCCTTACCATAATCTCCTCCAGTTTCATCCATGTTGATGTAAAAGTTGGGTATTCGTCCTTTCTGATGGTTGAGTAATATTCCAATGTATGTATGGAACACATCTTTATCCATTCATCTGTTGAAGGGCAACTCAGCTCTTTCCACTGTTTGGCTATTGTGGACATTGCTGCTATGAAAATTAGGGTGCATATGGTCCTTCTTTTCACTATATCTGTATATTTGGGGAAATACCCAGTAGTGCAATTGCTGGGTCATGAGGTAGCTCTATTTTTTATTTTTTGAGGAACCTCCACACTGAAGTGGCTGCACCAGTTTGCATTCCCACCAACAGCTTAAAAGGGCTCCCCTTTCTCTACAACCTCTCCAACATTTGTTCTTTCTTGCCTTGTCAATTTTGGCCCTTCTAAAGAACTGATGTAAGATGGTATCTCAGTGTGGTTTTGATTTAAATTTTCCTGATGGCTAATGGTGGTGAACATTTTTTCATGTTTCTGTTAGCCACTTGTATGTCTTCTTTGGAGAAGTGTCTGTTCATGTCTTCTGACCATTCTTTGACTTGTTTATTTGTTTTTTGGTCTTGAGTTTAAGAAGTTCTTTATAGATCTTGGACATCAGCCTTTTTTTCTGTAGTGTCATTTGAAAATATCGTCTCCCATCCCATGGGTTGCCACTTGGTTTTGTTGACTGTTTCCTTTGCTGTGCAGAAGGTTTTTATCTTGATGAAGTACCGAAAGTTCATTTTCACTTTTGTTTCCCTTGCCTTTGGAAATGTGACTTGAAAGAAGTTGCTGTGGCTGATGTCAAAGAAGTTAGTCCTTATGTTCTTCTCTAGGATTTTGATGGATTCTTATCTGACATTGAGTGCTTTCATCCATTTAGAATTTATCTTTGTGTATGCTGCAAGTAAATGTTTGAGTTTCATTCTTCTGTATACAGCTGTCCAATTTTCCCAGCACCATTTATTGAACAGACTGTCTTTTTTCCATTGGATATTTTTCCAGCTTTTTTGAAGATTATTTGACCTTAGAGTTGGGGGGTCTATATATGGGCTTTCTAATCTGTCCCATTGGTCTATGTGTCTGTTTTTGTGCCAGTACCATGCTGTCTTGGTGATCACAGCTTTGTAATAGAGCTTGAAATCAGGCAATATGATGCCCCCAGCTTTGTTTTCCTTTTCAACATTTCCTTGGTAATTCAAGGTCTTTTCTGGTCCTATACAAATTTTAGGATTATTTGTTCTAGCAATTTGAAAAATGCCATTGGTATTTTGATTGGGATGCCATTGAAAGTATAGATTGCTCTGGGCAGCATAAACATTTTTACAATTATTCTTCCGATCAATGAACATGGAATGCTTTTCCATCTTTTTGTGTCTTCTTCAATTTCTTTCATCAGGGTTCTGTACTTCTAGAGTACAGATCCTTTACCTCTTTGGTTAGGTTTATTCCAAGATATCTTACATTTTTTGGTGCTATTTTAAGTGGAATCTATTCTCTAACTACTCTTTATACAATTACATTGTTAGTGTATAAGAAAGCAACTGGTTTCTGTGAACAACACCACCTCCTAACTCAGAGCAATAACATGATTTAGGTGCTGAATTATTATATTTTAATGAAGTAATGCCACTTGATTTCTAACTTTTTAAATTTCACATTTCATATTTCTAAGTGTCATAAAGGAACACACAACTCTTCAATACATATGGAATTAAAATTAAGTGAATCTAATATTGAAATTACCAAACCACTCAGTACCCTCAGATGTAGCTGATAAAAAAAAAATTAGAATATCCTAATTGCCCTGAAAAGAGGGAAGGGGTGAGAAAAGAAGTCTAAAAAATTCTCAAATGCTCCAGAAATATGTAGACCACTGCTTCCAAATATATATTTCAGAATATTTCAAACAATTGACAGAGTTGTTAACTTTCCTCTTAAGCTCTGTGCATAGAAGATTCAGCTTCAACTACAGATCTCTGAACTATTTTCACTTGTCTAACAATAGTGGGATATTTCCTAAAATATAGCCTGAAAAAAATCGTAAGGTTTCAGTTTGTTAGTGTGACAGTTTCTGATTCAATTTATTCCCACCCTATGGTGCACCCTCCCCCCTTTATTTTTTATTTTATTTTATTTTTTTAACACTTTAAATTTTTTGTAATTTCTTTTCGGTGTTCCAGAATTCAGCCTCCCCCTTTAGATATCACTGATTATGAAAGCTGATCTGGGTTAGTTTCCCTTTATCTATGATGTGGACTTTCCAGGGGTCAGGCTAAAAAAGTAAGAGAGGTTCATGTGTGGGGGCACAGGGCATGTGTGCATGTGACTGAGTGTGCTGCATGTGTACGAATATGTGAGTGCATATATCAATGTGAATGCATGTGAGTGTGTGTTTGGGGGGGGGTGCCTACAATGGACACATTGGACTTGGGAGTTAGTCAGCGTGAGATTGAAGTCCCAGTTTCACTGCTTAAAAGCTGTAGGATCTTTCTGAAGTTACCTAATTTCTGTGAGCCTTAGTCTTCTCATCTGTAAGTGCTAAGTCATTTAGTATGAACTATGGCTTTGTGTAAACTTCTAAGAACTATCTGTGATGGTTAATCTGTATGTCAACTTGCCTCAGGCATGGTGCCCCGTTTTTTGGACAAACACTAGTCTAGATGTTGCTTTGAAGGCTTTTGCAGATATGATTAATGACTGCCATTAGCTGATTTAAGTAAAATAGATTACCCTCCAAATTATGGATGGTCTTAAGAATGAAGACTAAGGTTTCTCAAGGAGGAAGCAATACAGCCTCAAGACTGCAACACAGAAACCTTGCCCAAGTTTTCAGCTCACTGGTCTGCATTACACATTTGGGGCTTGCCAGGCCCCACAATTACATGAATTAATTCCTTAAAATAAAATCCCTGTGTATATATAAACACACACACACACACACGCACACACGCACACATCATGGTTCTGTTTTCTAAAGAACCCTAACACACTATCTCATGTTGTTGTCATGCAAATGAAAAAAGTCCCCTGTGGGGCTAGAATAGTGTACGTATTCAATACATTTTGGTCCCTTACCCCACCTCTCCTCTTACCCCCTCTCCCTTATACCCTCTCCTCCAAAAATTACAAGGAGTCCACTCATAAGGCAAGCTCTGGAAGCAAATTGCCTCTGTCCTTTGGGATTTCTCCCCAGCGGGAGAGCTGGGGAAGGACCCTGAAGGAGAGACAGTCACACGCAATGGACGCTCTCACAGGAGTTGCCTTGGATAAAAAAAAGAAAAAGAAAAAAGAATTTAAAGTCCAGTGGGTCATTTGCTGTCTTTCAGCCTAGCCTAGGGCTGGGTTTCATTCTGCCAGAGGAGAGGGCTCTAAGCCTGCCTGGAGTCATTATCTTTTAAATGAGAGCTACTGACCTGATTTCTGAAAACCATCTCACATCAAACTCAGACCCAAACTGTGTTTCACTTGGGCTCTGGCCTCTCAAAAGCAATTGGAGAAAAGGGACTCAAAAATAACTCCATCAGAAGAAGCACTAGAAAGTGAGGCTAAGGCTTTTCTTTGTCACTGAATGTAATAAAAATAATGCAAGTCCTTAAGTACAGCCACCGCTCCTGATCATAATTTCTAAGGGAAAAACTTAAACCAAAGTCAACTCAGTTACAGGGCTGACACTACTCTCATATGGTATATTGATATGGTCTTATTTCTCAATACTCAGACATATAATTCACTCTCATCTCTCTCTGGACTCCCTGAAGCCTCCTAATGTAGGTTAACCTGATTTCACCTGGGAAGATGTTCAGTTTTATGATTATTACCTAAGAAAACACAATCGCAAACGTCCATAGTCAACCTAAACCAATTCACGATTTCAAAATTTGGGTGGCTTCCTTAATGTATTTTAAACCTATTTTTAAAGATTCGTGTCTAGGAAAGGTGTGGGTTATGAAGACACTCATGCCCTATTAGAATAGAAATTGGGCAGATCTTCCTAAAGAGAAGTTTGACAACATACACCAAAATGCAAAATGGGCATATCTTTTGACTCTACGTTTTCACTTTGAGGAAATGATCTAGAAGAAAGAAAACAAATATGCAAAGATGTGTGCATGAAAATCACAAGGACAATATTGAATACGACATAAAATAAAACCAGTATAATTCTCCATAAGGCTAAATTCATAATGATCATCCATACAATCTACAGCTACCACAGGTGAATCATGCAAAACTTTTTTATGTCCACATTTTATTAAGCAGAAAAAGGAGGACTTACAGCATGCTCCCATTTTGCTCTAACAAAAATATTATCTATATAAAAAGTCCAGAAGAATACTTATAAGAAATTGTTATCTTTGGGGTGTCAGATGAAAGAATACTATTATTTCTTTTCTTATTATGGTCCATTTTTCTAATCAGGAAAAAATAGTTATTTAAAATTCTAGCTAGAGAAAAACTAACATAAAATATTTGTTTTTGGGATGCCTGGGTGGCTCAGTCGGTTAAGCGGCTGCCTTCGGCTCAGGTCATGATCCCAGTGTCCTGAGATCGAGTCCCACATTGGGCTCCTTGCTCTGAAGGGAGCCTGCTTCTCCCTCTGCCTCTACCTGAGTTCCTGCCTGAACTCTCTATCTCTCTGACAAATAAATAAACAAAATCTTTCAAAAAATACATATTTTTGAAAGATTTTGTTTATTTATTTGATACACAGAGAGAGATCACAAGTAGGCAGAGAGGCAGGCAGAGAGAGAGGGGGAAGCAGTCTCCCTGCTGAGCAGAGAGCTGGATGCGGGGCTGGATCCCAGGACTCTGAGATCATGACCTGAGCGGAAGGCAGAGGCTTAACTCACTGAGCCACCCAGGCATCCCGTGTTTTCACCTATTTTAAGGAAATTTTTAATTTTCAGAGTTTTGGAAAAGTGGTTAATAATTCTTAATGTAAAGCATAAGCAGAGGGGATTTTTTTTTCAGATTCAAACAATTCTCTGAATTCTCTGAAATCCAAGGAGTCCACAAGAAACTATTGAAATACTCTATTATCCTGCAGATAAGAGTGTAGGCAGAGAGCCCTGGTATCTACAGAATAAATATGTTTGTCAGTGTCTTTGGCTCTGTGGAGATGCATGACCAGTTTGTCAATGAGTGACTTACATACATGAGGATGGATTCCAAGCTCTGTCTACCACTGACTCTATCCTGTGCAAGTTGACAGAGCTTTTTTATCATCTCCCTGAAACTATTTCTACATTGTAAGTTTGTGTAGCAATTTCTCTCTGGGTATTTTCCCATTAATTCTCCAACAAGTCTATCTTAAAACTAAACTCCAGACAGAATATGGTTTAACCTGAGATCAGGAGTAAGGAGAGCTCAGTCATTTTTGCAAAGGGCTGATTTGTACAACAGGGAAATATGTAGTATTTATCAAGACAATAAACTAAAGGCAGCAATCTGGCTTTCTGTTCTAGGATTCAACTGTGAATGGAGAGGTATGGTGAGCCCACCTGCTTCTAAGTTGTATAAAGGAGTGATAACAAAATAAATATAAAAAACAAAATTGGGGAGCACCTGGGTGGCTCAGTGGGTTAAAGCCTCTGCCTTCGGCTCAGATCATAATCCCAGGGTCCTGGGATTGAGCCCCACATCGGGTTCTCTTCTCTGCAGGGAACCTGCTTCCTCCTCTCTCTCTGCCTACTTGTAATCTCTGTCTGTGAAAAAAATAAATAAAAATCTTAAAAAAAATAAATAAAATAAAATTGGTAAATCATAATAGATAGATAAGAAATTTTAACAATTGATAAGGCAGCTCCTGGAGTCCCCTTGTTATGCCAGTTTTAATCCTTGAGTTTCTGCCTAGTGGAGAACTGGGATATGGGTTATGTGGAGGAGAAAGAGCAGAGTAGAAGTAGAAATTGGAGGACTCAGAAAAGAACCATTTAGCAACTGGTATAAAATTATTTCCATATTTTAACAATGCTACAGCCCTATGCATCTTTGATTTATGCACCTGGCATTAAAACTAGTTCTAACTCCTGGGTGGTTCAGTCAGTTAAGCATCTGACTGTTGATTTTGGATCAGGTCATGATCTTAGAGTTGTGAGATCTATCCCCGAAAAGGGCTTCTTGCTCAATAGGGAGGGAGTCTGCTTGAGATGCTCTCTCTCCTTCTCCCTCTCCCCCTCCCTCTGTTTGCACTCTCTCTCTCATTTGCTCTCTCTCTCTCCAAAATAAATATATAAGTATTTAAGAAAGAGACTTGCTCTAAAAACCATACCCTAAATTGGGATTCCGTTAAGCCAGTGACTCTAAAATGTAAGTATCCGCTCCCCCTCCACGACTTCCAACCACAGGGACACTTGGCAACGCTTGGAGACATTTTTGGAGCTACCAGCATCTAGAGGTTAGAGAGCAGGAATGCTGGTAAACATCCTACAGCCTCCACAATAAAGAGTAATCTGATCAACTACACTTCAATTGGGGGAAAAAAATGGAAGAATTATCTGGCCCAAAATGGCAATAGTGTCCAAGCTGAGAAATACTTCCTTGAGCATTGTATAAAAGTTAAAATAAGGACGCCTGGGTGGCTCAGTTGGTTAAGCGGCTGCCTTCGGCTCAGGTCATGATCCCAGCGTCCTGGGATCGAGTCCCACATCGGGCTCCTTGCTCGGCAGGGAGCCTGCTTCTCCCTCTGCCTCTGCCTGCCTCTCTGTCTGCCTGTGCTTGCTCTCTCTCTCTCTAACTAATAAATAAATAAAATCTTAAAAAAAAAAGAAGGTAGTTTCTTTTGAAAAAAAAAAGAAAAGTTAAAATAAAGTCTGCTAATAATATTTTTACAGAATTAATTAATATTTCAGTGGCCAAAATAATCCAATAGGACATAACACGGAAATAACTTCAAAGCTGCTAATATCTGTGCTCCTCATAATGTGAAATATGTTTCTCTTGCTCTTTGACAAAACAAGAAACCTCAGACACAGTAACATCCTCAGATTAGTTCGGCATACCAAAAGCATTGAACAATTTAACTTATGTTCCGTTTGCAAAGTCAAAAATACCAACCACAGATTCTTTAAGAAAGACCATGTGTTCACAAGAAAGTGAAAACAAGTTATTTCCCCCAAAGAGCTCCAATTAAATTATTAACATGAGCATGAAATGACTAAAATTTTGTCATATGTACATTTTCCAAGACAAAATGCGTTAGGAACTACCATAGGCTGAATGTTTGTGTGCCTCCTAAATTTCCAATGTTAAAACCCAATCCCCAGTGTGATGATATTTGGAGGTGGGGCCTTTAGGAGGTAATCAGGTCATGAGAGATGACATCTCATGAATGGGATCAGTGCTCTTATAAAAGGAATCCCAGAGAGATAGCTCCCTTGCCCCTTCCAACAAATGAAGACACAGCAAAAAGACAACTGGGAACAAGGAAGCAAGTTCTCACCAGGCACCAGATCTGCCAGTATCTTAATCTCAGACTCCCCAGCAACCATAATTTTGAGAAATAAGTTTCTGTTGTTTACAAACCACTCAATCTATGGTACTTGTTACAGTAGCCTAAACAGAGGAAGACAGCAACCCCAATTCTTATAAATTCCTGGGTGTGTTAGATGGAGGGTGACTCTGATTTGCCTTATTTTAAATAGAAAATACATTGACGAATATTTTCTGTCAAGATCCTTGACAGTATTGTGCGTGAATGAGTGTTTGTGCACATGCTTGTGTGCCTATGTCTACCAGCTATCACAGACTTGATGTGGCTTCATCCATCCTAGAGAAAAGAAGGCTCAAATGCTTCTTGAGAGGAATATGCTTCAAGTTCTTGGAATTTAGTATTCTAGTATTTAGTATTCATGCCATTAGATAGAACTGATTATTGAAAACTAGGTATTTTCCCAAGACACTTTTTTTTAAAGATTTTATTTATTAGAGAGAGAGAGTTTGGCGGGGGGCAGGGCAGAGAGAGGGAGAGAGAATCTGAAGCATACTCCCCGAAGTGCAGAGCCAGACAAAGAGCTCCATCTCAGGAGCCCAGATCATGACCCACAGATCACAACCTATGCCAAAATCAAGTTAGACTGACTGAGCAATCCAGGTGCCCCTCCCAAGGCATGTTTTAGGGAATTGTGGACTTAAAGGGGAAATCATGTCTGTGCCAGCCAGTACACAAATCCACTAAAAGGCAGAAAGATAGATTGCTTCCTAAAGATTATATAATCAAAAGACACATCCTATCTCTACCAGTTGTCATCAACACACTCTTAAGTAGATGTGGTACTTCATAGTTGATCCAAGGACAAAGCCTATCATCAATCAGTAACCATCCTTCTTCCCGCTTAGGAGAAAAATCTTTGCAAAATTTGATGTTTGCCCAGACTTATAAACGGCATCAATAATATTGTCCAGATAATCCAAAAAGTGGCCTTTCTCAAAACAATAAGTAAAATAATGGCCCCTTTAAATTTTGCCCCTGGAATTTTTCAGCCATTTGTGGAGTTTCAGAATTCCAGACATAACACTATTCTTTGTTAAAAATCTCCATGGCATGAGATCTACGGAAGGTGAATTCACAAAAAGACTTCAAAGTCCTACATTTTTTAATACATCAAGGGTCTAAGTGAAAAAAAAATAGGCATAAAACGGCAACTTTCAAGATGAGCAAAAATTTGAAAATTTCTACTATGCACCACTTCTAAAAAGCCTACCAGGTTGCACAACAATGTAAATGTACTTAATGCTAATCAGTTGTACACTTAAGCATGGTTAAAATGGGAAATGTTATGTTGCGTCTATTTTACAAAAGAAAAGAAAAGCCTACTAGGAAAACCTAGTTGGAAAAGTCAATCCCTGGAATGAAAATTCTCAAGATGAGTCTCTTTTTAGAATTATAGTTTATTAAATCTGAATCTGTGCTATAATCTCAGTATCAGCAACTGCTTCCTGCCCTCTCTTTTAACTTTGATGGGCTCGCTATGCACACTTGCACCAGAATGTCCTATGTATTGGACTTCTCTTGTGCCTTTTCTCAAGTCCTCTTGGCTCAACGTTTTTGTTTTTTAAGATTGTTTAGAGAGACAGGAGAGAGCATGAGTAGGGTTTGGGACAGAGGGAGAGGGAGAGAGAATCTCAGCTGTGCCTAGTGTGGAGCCCGACACAGGGCTTGATCCCAAGACCCTGAGATCATGACCTGAGCCAAAATCAGGAGTCAGGAACTCAACCAACTGAGCCACCCCAGTGTTCCTTGCTTCGACTTTTTAACTGCAAGAGCGGTCACTCAGAACCTACCTCAACACAAGTGTAGCTTCACGGTACCTCTTCTCATCTGTACCACCAACCCACCATGTCCTGACCCAGGGTTTCTCTGCTGCTACTGCCTGGTACACCTGTGGAAATCAGTCAGACATTCTAATGCATGCACCAGGAAGTTTGCATGCACTTTGGAAGTATGAGGGCATTAATACCACATAGGAAATCAGGCAACTCTGAGGCACATTCTGCCTAGCTCTTTAGAGGCTCCCCAGCAGATAATATATTCATATTTATAGATGTATATGTTTATGTATGCAGCCCAGAATCTTTCTGGAAGGATACCCAAGGAATTGATGACATTGTTATCTCCAGAAAATGAAACTGGGTGGCTGATAGGTGTGAAGAGAGAATTTTCAGTGAATATTCCTTTATGCCTTTTGAATTTTGAACCATATGAATATATTACCTACTTAAAAATTAAATAAGACTAAAATTGAAATGCATAAAAATTACCCTTCATTAATGTTAGTACATCTTATTTGATGGGAAACACCTAGAGTCAGGCTGATTCCTATCATATAGGTTGGGGGGGAGAAATAAATTAGATATGGCAAGGTTGTCACTTTGAGAAATTACCTTAAAAAGTCAAGCTTGTCACCGATTATCTCCTCATAAAGATGCTTTTTTATAGAGGAAATAGCATTAGAAGTTCAGAAAGCAACCCGTACATTATCTTGGTCACATTTTCAACAGTATATGTCAGAAATGTTGCAATGAAACTGTTGGTTAGAAGCTATTTCTGGTGACCTCGAATTGATTATATATCAAAAGTAGTAGAAAAGTATGCATCATACATCAGACTACTAAACTAACTGACAAAGGCATTTTGCTTTCCTGTGATATTTTATGCAGAAGCCTTGGTCTAGAAGCACACTCAGGTGAATCCAGACAAGTTTTGTGAGATCATTTCAGAGGAATTCTTTGATTTGGGTAGACTTCTCAAAATGGTCCCAAGTGCTTTGAATATTATATCAAACTTTGGCTGCAAAACAGATTTCCATATCATAAAATATGAAAACTCGGTATACCTTCATTAAATCTATTGTAAACACAGGGGCTAATTTTGTCAGTAGTTTCTGCCATGCTTTAAGCAAGCATGACAAATTAAAATCTGTTTTACAGGAAGATTAATCAATGATGTTTCAAATAACCAGTCCAACCTTAGTGAATTTAATTTTCTATTCATATAACCTAATATACAATGAAAACTTTCAGGAATCTGTTTGTGCATAAAACATAGCTTAAGTGTTTATCCATAGGGAAACAGACTAGAAGATGGTTTGGGCTTGCCTTTCTCATGAAGTGTATCAGTACAGAAAAATATGTACAATTTTTATGTACATATTTTTGTAAATATGGAGGTTTTCAACCTCCACTGTGTGCACAAAAAAAGGGTACCACTCATTTGCCTGTGGCTAAACCATGGGATGTGTTCTCCCTATTTGCCTTCTGTGTTTTACTAATTAGATAGGAATTTATTCTTGACAAAATTACAAAATCAAATATAAGTTTAATCAAATTAAAGAAAATAATGAAACTAGTCATTCTGGAGCACAATAGAAAAGCAAAAGAATAACACACATCTCAGCTACTCTAAAAATTACACTGTTGGTGGCTGTCCCAAGTGCTTGTCCACAATAATTCACAGGAAATACTATCACATGCTGGAAGAAAGCATAATTAAGATTGCCTGTTGGCATTGCCCTACATAATATAATCTGTTTATTCAGAAGCTCCACTTTGTCTTCCAAAGGTTGATTCAAGAGCTTCTTAATCCGCCAAGATATGTTTTATTATGTTTTTCTTTGTAATGAATATTGGAATAGTTAATGTAGGAACGGATTCTTTATTGAAAACAATATATTACAGGGAAAAACTCTTAACTCTGTCTGAGAAAGCAGTCCCCCAGGTCCAGTGTGGCTTTATTAAGCATCTAAATTTGATCTTCTCATGAAGCTAATTTTTAATTGTCCAACAAGTACATGCAAGATCTTTTATAACAGAAAAAAAAGTGACTGTTTTAAGCTAAACACTTATTAAGTATCCAAAGCAATGAACCTCACTTAGTCTGTACTTAATAGGCCTTATATTTACTGAAGCCTGAAATTCTTGGTTATTACCACTTATATAACATTAAGCTTGGTACTTATGTAAGAACATGATAGAGGTGACATTAACCAAATTTAAAAACTCTTCATTAGAAATTGCCTACTGGTCAATGAGGGACATTTGAGAACTACCTGGAGACTTGCAATACTGAAATAAGTTTCTGGGGTGGTTTAGAAAAATACTTCCTAGAATTCTAGGGGTGAAACATTTAATCAGAAACATCAATTTCCCTTCCCCTGATTCAATGCTACTATGGAGGAATACATTTTTCATCCCAGATATATCGTTTCTGGGCTTCTAGTAGCATCCATTTTCTTTTTTCACCTTTCCAAAAATCCATAATTTTCCTGGGAACAATGAGAAGTTTTTTTGGTTTTTGGTTTTCACAAAAATAGTATCTATTCAATTCTAAAATAGTCAAGGCACTATTTGGACAAATAAATCAGCTTATTCAACCAAAATTAAATCTGTGATGTCATATTAACAACAACATCATTGATGGGGATATTTAATTACTTAACCTGCATTTACCCCCAATCCAGATCAAATTTATTCTTAATCCGGCCTTGAAAGGGGCCTGGTGAAACACCAAGGAATAATTTTAAGGATCACCTTCTAGAGTAAATTTTAAGGGGTGAAGAATATGGACTATTTTTTTTTCTCTAGAACTCACCTGGTTGGAGCACCTTTAAAGTATGAACACATCTTATCCATGGACTTGTTCAAAACATTCTTCTTCTTTTTTTTTTAAGATTTTATTTATTTATTAGAGAGAGAGCGCGAGCACAGGCAGACAGAGTGGCAGGCAGAGGCAGAGGGAGAGGCAGGCTCCCTGCTGAGCAAGGAGCCTGATGTGGGACTCGATCCCAGGACACTGGGATCATGACCTGAGCCGAAGGCAGCCGCTTAACCAACTGAGCCACCCAGGCGTCCCCAAAACATTCTTCTATTTGTGAATCTCAGGAGCAGACAATCCCCCAGGAGCTACTCTGGGCATGTCGGACATGATAGACCTGACAATATATGGAATAAAAAATGACGGGCTGACCCTACAGTTGAAATTGACCTGTTCCTTTAAACTTTGAAACATAAAGAGTTATTTGTCATTTTCCCCTCACTCTGCAGGTATGGAATTTTCTTGTAACAGTTTACGGGGTCAAAGCTTTGGTCACTGTGGAGTACTCCATTTCTTTCCCTACTGCAGGGATGCAAGGCCCGAATATGACTTATAGCCCAGGCAGTAACCAAAATGACAACATGTAGGAAAGAACAAATTGACTGAACCCAGAGCTAAGCATCCATCTCGGAGATTTACGATAGGGACCATGGAGAGATATCTAGTAGCCAAGAAGTACTCCTAGAGTCCTTGAATTTATGGTGTTCTT
>RCUC01122148.1:0-13401 GCA_003697995.1 Taxidea taxus jeffersonii | reverse complement strand
GAATGAAATTTGGCAGGCACCAGGCAGGGCAAGCCTATGAGGAGATGTAGGCTCACTGTGTTCACCAATTTTTTCTAGCTGTCCATCTTTGAAGGACATGGAAGGGTTATACCTCAAAATCAGGCATAGCCATGTAACTTTCTTTTGCCACTGATGTGTGAGTGCAAATGGTATATATAATTTCTGGGTGGAAGCATATACCAGCTGGTTCAGACCCATCAGACACATCAGCTGGGTTGCTGAATCAGGACAGCATAGGTCAGAACCTGTCCCTAGCTAGACTACAGGCCCCACATAGCCACAGGAAAAATGAAACCTTAGTTATCTAAAGCAACTGAGATTTGGGGGCTGTCTGTTATTGCAGCAAGACAAAGCTCACCCTGACTGATACAGATGGTAATTGGTATCTTAGTATTTCAAATGAGGAATAATTTACCTAAAATCCTATATTCAGTCAGTGCTGGATCTGTGATGTGAATTCTAATGACGCTGGCTCCAATTTGCACACACTTCATGCCACACATGGGGTTGAATCTAAAGTGTAATCCTTGGGCAGAAGGAGAAAAACTAGGAGGTAAGAGAGACCCAATTTTTGGCTCAACATAATGAGATCACAGTCCCAGTCGCTGACAGTAGAAGAGACCTCAGGGAGATTTCTGCTCCCCATCTCCAAAAGTGTTGAAGCAGAAGCTTATCATGGCTTTTCTGGGATGCAGTAGGATCTCTGGAAAATGTTTGGGCTGAAAGACTTGTTCATTTCCTTCTAGCCCAGAAGTCCTAGGAGACTCTACCTTTTAAGCAGGAGATACGCCTGGAGGGCGCTTCATAAACACGAGCTGATTGCATAAAGCATTCTCCACCAGGGAGGGGAAAGACACGGCTCCTCAGCAGCTAGGTAACTGGTAAATTAAATCAATGTTGATAGCCTGTACACCCTACCTAAGTTCGACAGGGCCTCGCCGAGTCCTCGAATATTAATTGCAGGAAATGATTTGTCTGCCCTAGGTAGTAATGCCGCCCACAGCCACAGGTCAATCTTTATTCTCTAAGATCTCCCCAAAGCAAAATACAATTTTATATTTCTATTTCATCCACGGTCCCCCTCCCCCACCCACCATCCCCGCCCCAGCCCAGGTTAATAAACACCAATGTTCTGTTGTGACCGGCGATTCTTTCTGCATTTTAAACTCCATTTTCCTTTGGTGGAATACTGAGACTCGTGCTCCCCCCAGCCTGAAACTCTCAGCCACATATATCATAGAGCAAGGAGATTTTTATGCAAAATAAAGCACTTTCCATGCTTTTTCCCTTGCAATGATTACATGATTTTCCCCCGAAACTGAACAATATATGTTTCATAAATAGATCCCTCTCTCTGTAAGCAAACCTTGGAAATGGATTATTTGTTTGGTTTGCATTTTGTCTTTCGAGGTTGCAGCTATGAGAAGCCAGCTCTCATAGGCTCACCACAAAAAGGAGGGATTGGGAGGGCTGAGAGGCATCATGGAGACTGCCCTTTTCACCGGGGCTTGCTCGCTAGATCATGAGATACACAGAAAGCCTTGAAAACAGTCAGTTTCTAATCTCAGAGGGGGTGGTTCTCAAATTTTCAGTGAGGGGGGAGGAAAAAAAAAAGAATGGTAGGGAAAAACAAAGAACAAAAAACGTGTTTTAACATCTGAAAGTTCATAGCCTTTCCAAGCAGACGTTTATTTTTAGTAGCCTCTTGTCACTTCTGAAAAAAAGAGAAAGTTCAATATTTGAGAGAAGTTACCATTCCCTGCTGAAGGTACCAAACTGTAGGAAGTCAGCAGCTTTCTTTACAGGGTGATGTTTGTTAGATACACAGTCAGCTAGGGGGAAAGAAAAAAAAAAAAAAAGATAGCGGCAATTACTTTAAGAGAAAGGGCTCATTTAATACCCGGGTTGTGAGTGCTCAGTTTCGAAACACTCCTGAACGATAGTTATCCCCCATTTCACGGAGAATACCTGCAGGACAGAATGACACCCCCCCCAAGAGTGGGGATGGCGTTGGGGTCTCCGGGCTCTCTGACTTCTCATGTCCAGAGGCCACGTGAGAGCTAGGGCTCTCTGCCCAGCCTGTCTGAAGAGACCAAGTCATTTGATTCCTAGGACAAAGGGGCCTCATCAGAGTGGATGCGGCCCAGCAGGGAAATCCTGACATCACACAAAATAGAGACAACCTCATTATTCTGGAATGTGAAGGGCTTAGCGGAGAGCAGAGTTGAAAAGTGCCTTTGTACCTTACCTAAATCTGAACGAAGCCCATGAGTTTTCAAGTTATCATTGAGGATACGGTGAATAATTTCATCACCCTACAACACACATAGCCTTTGACTCAAATTATGGGGTTGGCCAGCTCAAATTAGCCTTCTGTCTCTTCAGAAGGTAATGCAGCTTAGTGGCTTCAGAACAGGGGCCCCTGGTGTCAGGCTGCCCACTCTGAGCTTACTTGTACTCATTACCCAGAGATGGCTTTGCACAGGAACTTTTTCAAACCCACTTCATTCATCTGTAAAATGGGATAAGAATGGATTGTTGTCAGGGTTTGTGCAGTTCCTGGCACAAAGTGATGTTATACGCATTACGATCACACCACCATGATCATTATAAGGAGAGATTTCCTAACTATCTCAACTGACCACCCTGTTGCTACTCTAATGATCCTGATACGAAAATCCATACATGATGAAAAGTACGAAGATCCTAGACATTGGGATTAAAAAAAAAACAACAAAAAACGCCAGGGTGTTGAAAGCCCGAGATCTTTATATTCAAATACATCAGTGGGCGTGTTAAAACTGACTGAATCTCGGTTTCTACCTTAACAAAGCAATAATTATATTTTATATTATATAATTATATTATAACCTGGGACCAGGTAGGATGTAAAGTAAACAGAACCATCTATGTAAATGGCAAGTCCATTCGCTAGCAGACAGCATGGTCAACAAGGTCCTGTCTCCCTGCCCAGCCTTGTCATGAACTCATATCCAGGATCCATGGCTTGACAGCCTTGGAGAGTGTGGGAAGGGGGCCCAGGGGCAGCTCACCCCACCTGGCTGTTCCTGAGAAGGAGGCCTTTGGAGTGGGGGCCTAACGCCAATATCTGTACCCTCGTAATGCTCCATGCCAGACTGTGGCCGCTTCTGAGCATAGCATTAAGGCCTGTCTCCCTTCACCTTCTGGACTACAGGCTTTTAGGAGCAGCTAAAGGGCTCATGCTTTTCCCTCACCCCCAGCATTTAGAACGCAAGCATTGTGTACACATGCACGGGAATCATTCATTAGGTGCTTGTTGGAGGAATGAATAATAGAACACTGCCATCCCCCATCATTGAACATAGCAAGCCATATTCTATTTGCTGACTTAATGTCATGTCTTTCCAGGTAGCACCTGTATGCTGATTTTACTTGGTGACATGTCCCCAGGCAGAACACAGTGCCTGGCACACCCTGGGTGCTTAATAAAGGTTTGTTTTGTGAATGAATGAAGGAATGAATAAATGAGTAAACCACGGGGTAGCTCAATGAATATTTAATGGTTCAGGCTAAATAAAACATTTGCCATCTGATGACTTGGGTAAATTGGGACATATGCATCAGCTCATTAAGTATATGGCAAAGAATCAGTCATTGAACTTGTCTCTTTGTAAAATATGATTTGGGGGCTGTAATAAACCCAGGATTATGCATGCATGAAATAAAACTTTGGTTGTAGGCTTTCCATAATGATTCTGTTCATCTATGTCCCATTCTGACTTGAAGGTCCTTTTCCTTAAAGCCTATTGTCTTCATTCCCTATCTTCTCATCTCACCTCTCCTCAGGGACAGACCTATAAATGCCAACAGACTTGGTTGTCAATTTTTTTCCTGGGGGGGGGTGGACATTAAATGGCATGTGATTCATTTCAGAGACACAATTTAGCCTTTCTTTTATAAAGTGGAAAAAGCATAAGGGGCTCATCAGAAATAAATTCTGAACATTACTAAGTGCTGGCAAGGATGTGAAAGGAGCTCTCACACCGTGATGGTGAAGATATGCCATAGTAAGGCTACTTTGGAAATGCATTTGCAGTTTCTATGAAAACAGAGCACACACCTGCCCTGTAATCCAGGATCTATATTCCTTGGAATATTACCCACTCAAAATGGCAGCATATGTTCAAAACAGACATACACAGAATGTTTCTAGAAGATGTACTCACCTTAGTGAGAAGATAAGTAGGTGTGTTTTCTCCATTTGATGGAATACTATATAGTGGTTAAGAAGAACAAATGGCTGGTACAATAGTACTGTCCATTTCAAATTTGTCCGGAAGGATCTCGGAGATATTTTGGTGAGTGAGACAAAGTGGACACAAAAGGGCACAAACTATATAATTCCAGTTACAGAAAGCTGAAAAACAGGCAAAACTAACCAATGATGGTGGAAGTGAGAAGAGTGATTGGGACAGGAGACTGTGGTTGAGAAGGGACATGGGAAGGCCTGTGGAGATCTGGAGATGCGTCCTATCTGGCTGCCAACAGTGAGTGCTTAGGTAGTACCTGTCACCAAGCCATGGACGCGAGATTAGTACACTTGGCATACTTGGTTGTATGTACGTTATTCCTCGTTTAAAAAATTTAAATGGCAGCAAATGTCAGGATTCTCTAACTATATACTTATTTCTTAGTTTTTAATGAAAGTTTGTATCCCTTTTTATTCATTAGCACAGTCTTCTTACTTCTTTTAAAATATCAGTAAGCGGGGCGCCTGGGTGGCTCAGTGGGGTTAAAGCCTCTGCCTTCAGCTCAGGTCATGATCCCAGGGTCCTAGGATGGAGCCCCGCATCAGGCTCTCTGCTCAGCAGGGAGCCTGCCTCCTCCTCTCTCTCTGCCTGCCTCTCTGCCTACTTGTGATCTCTGTCTGTCAAATAAATAAATAAAATCCTTAAAAAAAAAAAAAGACTTAAAAAATGTGAATTTATTTTAAAAAAATCAGTAAGCATCTTTGGGTGTGTTTTCGAGGTATTATGTTAATAAAGTCAGTTCAGCTACTCTGGTATTTGTCATGTAGCCCCCTCAGCTCAGAGGACAATTGCCATAGAGCAGTATGAGCTTAAACTTGGGAGCCATGAGAACTGGCTTTGCTGTATATTAGCTGTGAGACACAGTGTTGGACACATTATCTTAACCTTTTCAAGTTTCAGTCTATGTCCCTAGGAAGTGGGAATAATACCGGTATGGCCTCACAGGGATCGAATGAGAGAAATGTAGGTGGGCAGCTCAGTGCTTGGCACAGTGTAAGGGTAACTAGTCATCATATTAGTAGTATTACAAGTAGTGGTTGTAATAGTATGAAGAGGAATCACAAAGGGGGTAATATTATACCTGAAGTCACACTGGTCTGTCCAGACCATAGCTTAGATTGCTGGGTTTTGAGGGGGAAGGCATCGAGGAGGGGCACGGGGGAAATATGAGTGCTGTGAGTAGTAATGATACTGTGGCCTTCCACATCAGAATGGAAACCTCTGAGCCTGGCTTGGAAAAAGGAGAACACAGCCTGTAAGACATTTGTTCCTGGATCTGGAATACCCCATACTTATGGCAAGACATTTATCCATGTTCCTGGTGTCACCAGAGCCCAAAGTAAAGCCAGATGTGCCATGCCCCAGTCTGAACCCCAGCCTGTGGTTCGATGGGCAGATGGATCACATAATTCTCCGTAATGATTCTCCCTCAGCGGGCTGCCATGGGACAGTGTGTGATTACTGTGTAAAAAAGGAAACCAGGGGTTAAACCTTGGTGGAATCTGTGTCTGGTTAGATCATTTACATTCATAATTGCTTTCCATCACCACAGTGGAGTGTGTCTGGTTGTTCATAATGGGAAAAGTGATTTGCTGCGGTGTCCACATGGAGAAGGCTGTGTGACTCACAGGTCCAGGCCCAGCTCCGGGAACGCAGTGTGGCTGAGTCCCTGCTTAGACTGATTTAGTCTGAGATGTTGCCACTCTTCCTGGCAAGGCCTTTAACACTCAGAGACAACAAGGGCCATGAATTCATTCAGAACATAAAAGATGGTTTGATAATACTTGGTTGCCATTGTCAACAGCCATGGAAGCTGTCAAGAGTTTAGCCTCCACTATGAACTAAGTGCTTTATGTGCAGTCTTTTGCTATGACCTCACACCTACTCTGACCGTCTAGGCTTGAGCATCCCCATTTTAGAGAGGAAGAAAAGAAGGCTTATAGCATTGAAGTCAACCTTGTGTGTGACAGCTGGAAATCACATTCTTTCATGCCTGACTCCCAAGTCTAGGCTTCCCCAGTGGAATCTGGTAGAGTATTTGAGAGTTTGACTTCAGCTGGCTATGACTGGGCTCTATGCTCAGGCTCTCCTTAACAGTGATCTGAGTGCTCTCCTCAAAGGGCTGTGTCTGGATTAAACCAGGGATCCTACTTGCCAGCTCCCAGTCCCCAGCCCACATATCATATCCATTTGGAAAGCATTGTAAGTTCACGGTGGCCCTTCTTTTTTACAAGGAATCTGATCCCATGAAGAGTAATCCTCAGGAAAACTTGGAGTCAGAATAATTCAGTTGTCTCAGGGTAAGTCTCACACATGCTATCAGATTCCTAGAAGACCCCAGGATGAAAAGAAAAGATGTGAAATCTTATATTGTCTCCACCAAAATGCGAAAACATGTTCCAGTTCACTAGGGTGCCATATTGGTGGAAGCTCGATAACAGAGACCGATAAATGAGATTAGCTGCTATTGGCTGTCATGCTTGACATATAGGGTATATTCAGTGAACTATAGTAGTTGTTTTTATTCTCATTCTGTAAAAGATGGGGATTAGTTTTCATCTCTTATAGATGAGAGACTTCTTATAAGGATTCAGCTTCCGAACAAGACCATAACTCCTAAAGGCATCACAAGTGCCACTGTTTTGCATGAAGGGGAGATTCTACCATTGCCTACGGGCTGCTGGTTCCCTCGGCCCAAGTGGAGGAACAATTCTTTCATGGAATCTTGGGAGTAGTGTGTCTTCATCTCACAGGATGGAATCAAGCTCTCGATAATAGAGAAGAATACTGGAAAGATCGGACCCCTGCAGAGGCATTTGCTTATGAGAAGCTAACACCTCTCCTGCAGTCGAATTGATTTTTGCCTGCCCACTCCGGGGCTGCCAAGAGCCATGGTGTCTGGCTGATGCTGGTTGTTCCCCACCAAACCATCTCCAGGTGAATCAGGAGTGCACTTACACAACAAACTGTATGGGGTACTGTGGTTGCCTGGAGTTGTGGCAATGGTGCACTGGGACACACTTGAAGCAGAACGAATGAGAAGCTGGGTGTGTTGCAGTCACATCTCCCAGATTTACATCTGCTTAGAATATTTTTAGCTCAACACATTTCTTGTTACTGAAACTGAGCCGGAGCTGTCACATACAATTCGAGATAGAGCCAGGCTTGACTCTGTTTCCTATTTTCCAACAGCCAAAGGCCCGCACTTCAGAACTCATTTGAGTGATTATGGAAAAGATGAAGTCGTTGTAGATTTCATCACCACTAAGGCCTGCCATGTCTTATAAGTGACTTGATATTTACATAGATCAGGCTTTGAAAATAATGAACTCCCAGGAAATATAGAGTGGACATGCCTCCCTAAGTCACAAAGAAGAAAATACCTGGTGTAAGGGAAGTAGCCAAGGTAGTATTTCCCAGAGTGTGCACCGTGGAACCCTCCATGAAAAGAGGGCTCTTTCACCAAATAATGGATGTATATTATTGCCCCATCTTTGAGGTTCCTTAATTATGTGAGCAAGCAAAACTTTCTAAAGTCACAAAACCTTCATCTCAGAGTTTCCTGAAAGTCTTTGCTCATGGAAACATTTTCTACCCACAAGGATCACCTATTGCCTGGAATGTGTTCTAGGAAATAACCAGCCAGCAAAAAAGCATCCACTGTTGCAGAGGTCCAGGAGCACATTTCTTCTTAATCTCTAGGTCCTCAGAGAGATCTCCCAAACAGAAGTCCTGCTAAATAGAATCTAGTTGGCCATAATTATTTAACACTGATCAGATTTTCAGAGAAGGAGCTGAGAGGCTGGAGAAGAATCACCTTCACAAATACAAAAGAAGGTCTGGACTTTTCTTCATGGCCATCAGTCTTGGTCCATTTGAGCAGCTGTAACAAAATGCCACAGACTGGAAGGCTTAACCAACGAACATTTATTCCTCACAGTTCAGGAGGCTAAGAAGTCCAAGATCAAGTTGCTGGCAGATTCGGTGTCTGGTGGGGGCTCACTTGTTAGTTCTTAGATGGTCATCTTCTTGTTGTGTCCTCACAGGGCAGAAGGGGTGCGAGAGCTCTCTGGGGTGTCCTCTGTAAGGGCATTGATCCCATTCATGAGGTCTGCTCTCTCATGCCTAATCACTTCCCAAAGTCCCCACCACCTAAAACCATCACCTCAGGGATTAGGTTTCAACATGAGAATTTTAGGGGAACACACACATTCAGTCCATAGCACCATCTAAGTTAATCTCTTGCAAACTAAGTCAAAAGTTCAGGAGGGAGACCAATATTGACCTTGATAAAGTCGTAGGCAGGACCTTGGTTCTTGACCTGAGCTCTGGAGTCATTAGAATAACATATAAGTCCCTCTTCCTTATTAACTATGGTGTGATGTTAGGCAACTCTCTTCACTTCTTACACCCTCACAATCTTGATCTTTAAAGTGAGGACAATATAATAATAACAGTAGCATCTGCCTGTGTGAATCTCCTGAGGATGAGCTGAGACCATAGATGTAAACCCTGGACCTGTTAGAAGCCTCCGATAAATGTTGGCCATTAGATCTCTTCGCTATTTTTCTGATTCTCTTGTCTTCTCATAGTGATGAACACTGAAGCCCTTAGACAGTAAAATCATCTTATTCCAAGGCAATGAATACAGAGGCCCCCTGACTGAGGGGAATAGGGACCCTGTGATGTAAAGTCAGTGGTGGCCGCCCCAGAATGGAAAGAAGGCAGGCCAAGGGACTGGGACTTGTGCCAATCGAAGAAAGAAGAGCACAGAAGCAGCCCTGAGGCCGAACAGTCATATACAAAAGGAAGGGACCTGATTGCCGCCAAAACAAACTTGTAAAACATGGCCACAAAATGCCACTGAGCTACCTACGAAATGTTGGCCATACCTTCAGGGAAAAGTAGAAACAGCTATGCAATTTGGTTGCTTCATTTCTCTCTTGCATGTCTGGTTTAGTTGTGCGGGTTTTTTCTTTTAACAGAACTTTTCTATTATCTGGGCCTACAAGTTTTTCAAGGATAGGCAGTCCTCTCCATTATTTACATTACACAAGACCTTGGCATGCAGGCCTGAAAAAATGGGCACTTGCCATCTGTTAGGAGTCTTCAAGAGTGTGTATGGGGCAGTGGGTGATGAAGTCAGGGCTGGACTCCTGCATTTTGTTTCCCAGGGCTGCCATGACAAATTACTGCCAACTGGGGACCTTACAATGAGAGTTGGCAGTAAAGAGTCAGCAGGCCGTGCTCCTTTAGAAGGCTCTGGGGAGGGTCTTTCCTTGCCAGTTCTGGCGGCTTCTGGTGCTCCTGGGATCTTTTGGCTTGTGGCCACATAACTTCAGTCTCTGCCCCCGTCTTTTTTTTTAATATTTTATTTATTTATTTGATAGAGAGAGCATGAAAGAGAAGGTCAGAGGGAGAAGCAGACTCCCCATGGAGCTGGGAGCCCAATGCGGGACTCGATCCCAGGACTCCAGGATCATGACCTGAGCCAAAGGCAGTCGCTAAACCAACTGAGCCACCCAGGTGCCCCTCTGCCCCCATCTTTACATGGCCTCCTCCCTACGTGCATCCTCTGTGTCCTCTCTTCTTTGATAAGGATACCTTCATAGGCCCATTCTTATCAAGTCTGATCTCATCTCAAGACCCTAGATGAATTACATCTGCAAAGACCCTGTTTTCAAATAAGGTCATATTCTGAGGTTTCAGGTGGACGTGAATGTGGGAAACATCCATATTCAACACACTCCCATTTGGGAGCCTGTGGCAGAAGTTACTGAAGGGTGTGGTGATGGGCTAAAGGAAGAACTGGTCACTCAGTAGGAAAAGGAATATTGAAATAGTAAGTGGAGCCCCTGGGTGCCCCTTGTGCTCACTGTGTTCCTGTATTATCTCACTGGGGGCTCACAATAAACAGGTGGGGTGAGTGTTGTTGCTACACCTGCTCTGCAGGGGAAAGGCAGTGAGGGCTCAGTGATGCTGGGGACTTGCCCTTGCTTACCCATCTAATGAGTGGCTGTCAGCACTTGAGCACAGGTCCGAGGGCCTTTGACACCCATGCTCTGTGACTTTGTGCAGAGAAAAGCTGGACACCACAGTTCTTTGTGGCCTGTTGCAAGTAACGCAGAAGACCCAATGCTAAATATTTGGTCAATGCTTGGTTAACTGTGTAAGACCATGTAATGCTCACCTACAAAGAATTTTCTTTATGCTGCTCAAAAGTTCCCCGCCCCTCCTTCCACACCATCGCCAACAAACATTTCCTCTACATCCTCCATAGGCCTAGCACAGAATTTATGTTTTCCAGAACATTCTCTAATTTGAGATGAGCCCTTGAAAGTCTGTGTGAGTAGCACCATGGCAAAAAAAGAAAAGGAAAAAAAAAGAAGGGAAGCAAACAAAGAAGCAAATATGCTGTTTGGGACAGGCCATCTGGGCACTGGTCTTGGGGCTGTCACTGAGGTGTGATGCAAATTCTTCCAGGTCTCCAGGTCTCTGCATCCTCAGGTAAAAAACAGGGGCTTAGACAGGAGTTTTCCTGAGGTCTGGCCCAGCTCCAACCTGCTGTGGCTTCCCACCCTCTCATGGCTATGGTATCTCCAACAGGAAGCAATCTCGTGTCTCAGAATGAAACTGGCTCCCAATTCTGTCTGGCCCTGCTGGCCACAGGCCATTCTTCTTTGCTTTTCTCTTCCCTGTAGACATCTCAGTATCCAAAGAAACTCACAGTCATGTTGATAGAGAACTTTACTTTTCAGTAGGATATTGACTTTCTCTATATTTAAGATGATTCTGTATTACAGTGTAATCACCCTTGCTGTCCCACCCTTCACCTGCCTGGCCTTACCAGACCTCAACAAGAGGAACCAGGGATGGAGCTGGCTACCAGGAACTGTCTCAGCCTTGATCATGATGATTTAGTGCACAATGAATTCTATTTCGGATATTTCAGGTATTCTGCTAAGACTTTAGTCCAAATGTAGCCCCCAGTCTGAGCTCAGGTGCAGGTCTTTGAGCTGCTGTGAGGGAACAACAGTGCATTCGTTCCTGGACCAGGCTCAGGGCTCTCTGACGGCTGACAAGTGATTCTTCTGGCAAGTGCCACATGTTGCCTCATCTCCACCTTGGACTTTCTATTTTATTTTTAGTTGAAAAATTGATTCGTACCCCCGCCGCCTCCCCATCTCCCATGGATCTGCTGCTCCTAAATCATTAGGAGCTGGTAGACTGTCCACTCTGTATACAGAATTGGCCACTCTAGAATAAGCAGAGTGATCCCGTGGAAGAAAGAAGGGCCCTGTGAAGGTGAAGGTCGAGTTTGAAAGGCAGTCACTATAACTGTTCTTGTCATGCACTTCACCACCCTCCTAGGCAAGGCACACTGGGAAGGCAAGGGCTGGGTGGGCAAGCCTGGGAAAAATCTCTTGGATGCCTGATTCCAGCTACCTCTTGGTATTCACTGTGAAAAGAAAATGGGGGAAAGGAAGCAGGTAATAGTAGCTGAACCTCCTTGACATCCCTTTGGCCTGAGTGTTCTCTGCCATTTTGTGGACTGAAGCACAAGGGCCAGGGTGACTAGAACTCTCACGGATTTGAGAAGAAGGCATTTAGAGAAGACAGTCTGTCCTGCTAGTGACAGAGTCATAATCTATCCACTGATGTACTGACGCATCTATCCAAAATACTTATTGCGTGTTTACCATTTGGTAGGTCATATGCTGGACTCTGAGGCCATTGTATAGGTCAGAGATCCACAAATATTTTCTGTAAAAGTCTGGAACATGAGTATCATAGTCTGTGGGCCTTAAGATCTCCCGTCACAACTCCTCAACTCTACCATTGTAGTGCAAAGCAGCCAGAAAGGATGCGTGAACAGATGAAGGTGACTGTGTTCCAATAAAGCTTTATTTATAAGTATACATAGCAAACTGCATTTGGCCATGGGCCATTATTTGCAATCCCTGATGTACATGAGTAGGCTAGGGCCCATATTTATTGGGGAAGACATCCTATTTTCTGGCCATAATTTGTTGTGTGCCTAAGTGGGTAGAAAAATGAGGGAGTTAAGAAGCAGGGAAAACAGTGACAGCTTCTCAAAAGAGGACATACTTTAGCTTGGTTTTGAAGAATGAATAGTAAATCACCAGGCTAAGGAAAGAACACATTTGAGACACAAAAAACATTAAATGAGGGTCTAAAGGTGTGAAAGAGCATGACCTCTTTTAGGGGCCAGAAGGAGCTCTTGATGCACTTGGAAAGATGGCAGAAAAGAAAGAGGTATTTCTGTAGCAAGCGCATTTCTGTAACAAGACTGATGAAGTTCTTGTCTTTCCCTATTGTGTCAAAAAGGATAAAACCATCCTAAATCCAGGGATAGGAAGCCCGTGCTCAAGCTCCCAGGACAAAGGTCTCAGCATTGATAAGGATGATTTGATGCACAGTTAATTCTGATGGATATACCATATAAGACTATAATCCATTTTTAACATTGCATCCCTTTGAGAACACTATGAGATAGTATTATCAGACCCACTTTACAAGTAAGGAAACTGAGGCCCATATTGATTATATAATTCATGAAAATTCACATAGGTCTTCAGTGGCAGAAGACGGGTTTGAGTTCAAGTGTGAGTGACTTCAAAGGCTATGCTCTTATGAAGTAGCTCAGCTACTCTCAAACTTAAATATGCACAATAAGAACCTGGGGGGTGTCCATCAAATGCAAATTCTTCGACCAGTCTCCAGATGGTTTTGGACCACGGGTGTGGAGCAGGGCCTGGGATTTTCATTTTAGCCAGTTCATCCAGGTGATCTCAATGCAAGTGGTTCTTGGGAACAACACTCTATACCATAAGTTACTCTACCTCCTAAGCTCACATTCAAGATAGAATGGCCAACTGTCTCGGTTTGCACATACAGAGTCCCTCATTCTGTATCGGCTATAGCATTGTAGCTGTATCGATGAGCCTACAAGCCTCACTCAGTCCACACGTAACATTCCTAGCTTGATGCTTGGCACGTGGTCGACCCTTGAAAAATATTTGCAGAGTGAATGAACACAGCTCATAGCAGAAGCCCAGGGTTGATT